>JADDOH010005793.1:0-181449 GCA_016648135.1 Agrypnia vestita | reverse complement strand
TTTTTCACCTTACCAATTTGCTTCAAGTGGATTAAAACAGTTTTATCACTAACACCGCAGCCTGCAGCTAACTCGGATGTGGTTTGCGATGGATCCGCTTCCACAATAGCCTTCAATTCTTCATTATCAACTTTGGTCTCAGGCCGTCCACGGGGCTTGTTCTGCAGGTCGAAATTTCCAGAACGAAAACGTTGGAACCAAAAACGCACTGTGTTTTCTTTTGCGGCACCGTCGCCATACACATCATTAATCCTTCGAGCCGTTTCTGCAGCACTGGTGCCACGGTGGAACTCGTACTCGTAAATAACGCGATATTTCAAGTTTTTCATTTTGTAAACTGAGTGACGCAAAGAAAAAAACAATTTAGGAAAAAACAAATGAATTATAATTTTCAAAACACAAATACATGAGTAAATAACTGTATAAATTTGGATTTGGAATTCCTAACCAAAGAGAAGATATTTGAGATCAAATTTGCCAGTACGGCAAAACGCCAATTTCATATGTAAGGACCTAATATATTTCTAAAATGTCAGATGTTTTGAGATGTCAAGATTTTGATAGATTCAATTATCGTCAATATCATACCTTATGAATTTCCAGCGTCAAATGATTTAGTCAGAATCAGATTTGAGTAATGTAGAATTCTTCAAAACTAAACAGTAATCAAAAAGAAATAAATTATTATTTGATTTTTCCCCAAAAAACCCAATTTTGCTGTCATCTGTGAACCAATTGTTTTGTAAATTTTCGAAATTCGTAGTGATGTACCTATTATACCGACGGAGTAATTCAAATTTAGAAAATATTCCGCGACGTTATCAAACTTTTCTAATGATTCCAATTTGAAAAAACCAATAAAATTTCTAAAAATCCGAAATTATACGATAATTATTATTTTTTTTAACGAAAATTTGATAGATCTTCTTGATCGTCGCCACGAGTCTGCTTGCCAAGTTTCAGCTCGACTTGATCACGGGAAAAGGGTCAAAAATTGATCCAAAGTTTTTGTTGACGGCAAGCAAGCAGACGCCACGAGTTAATATAAAGGGAGTAAAAATACGTCATAATACCCCAGAAAAAACAAACCAGAAGATAAAAGTAAGCAATTTAAATTTTCTGAAACAGTGATATGTTCATGTCCAAGAATAAGCTGTCCAAAATTAAAAATGATTTCAAAAATGTTTCTAGCAAAATATTTTACATAATACATCAACTCAAAGGGTAACCTTTCTTATGAGACCGTTATTTATATTACACTCAACATTATTTGATTGATGTATTATAATTTTACAGCAGCGCCTTTTGGTATTTTTTAGTCAAAAGCAAATAGGTCAATGTCATAACAAAACATGCTCGCTTGGCGCAAATTGAAACAAGAGGTTGTCGAAGTAACAAGTTCTTACATACATGTGTTGTTCAATATCTATTATATATTAAGTAAAATTTTCAGTAATGTGCTTTGGAACAAAGTTTCAAATATCATTGATTGGAATTTTCACCTCTACTGTAAACAGCATTTAAAAAGTGAAGTAAATAAATAATATTTTGTGTTTGTCCAAAATTTTCAGAACATGATACTGGATTTTGTCCTAGGGACATCATTAATCAAGATATATTATAGATGTGCTTATATTATAGAGATTGTTATGACATTGACCTATTCGAGATAATGATTATTACAACATACATATGAAACGGGTTGTAAAACTTAAATATATACAATTTCCAAAAATTTGGTATTCGACTTGGTATTCTATCATGGGTGGAAATGGTGAACGTTACATTGTGTAAAATGATCACTTAAGCCAGCCGTACGATAGGTCGTAAGCCTTATGAACACCCAAAGACTTCCATACCTACCTCCCGATAAAATATATAATTTCGTCTCTATGAGACATCTATAATATATCTAGTAAATAAATATTTTCAAAATATTTTGAGCATATTTCAAGAACACAATACTGTGTTTTATCCCCAGGGGGACATCATTAGTCAAGATATATTATAGATGACTCCATAGAAACTGGAATCACAAATATAGATATCTCGTTATCAATACCGACATCTGTATTGGATTATGAGAATGAGAAAATTTTATATAGAAGGGTTTATTTATGGTTTTAAAAACCAATAGATTTATGCAAAAACATGCATAAAAATGAAATAAAATGTTGTATACATCATCTACGTACTTGGAATCTATTTATTATATGATGTCAGTTTATAATATTGTCACGTGTCGTGGCTAGGGAGGAATGAATGAAAACACTGGAAATTAATTAGCGATTTATTAATTAATGATTAATTAGCTACTCTATGTCAAAGTCACTTAAAACGAATTAAACTTAACTCTATTCTTTTAATTACACTTCGCAATACGTCACTCGTAAATAAACACTTTATAATTGGGTAACACGTTTTTATTACTTGCTAGAACATTCCGTTCTCGTACATATTATTTATTTCGCCAATTGGTACATGGCTCAATTATTCGCTTTATTTATGGCTTCGATTCCCTCACGACTGGCCATACTGGGCGTCGTCTGGCGGCTTGCAAAAATCGGATTACGAACCTCCTAGATTATTCTAGTGTTTAGAAGTTTCTTGTTGCTTCTAGGCTTTTCCAGGTATTGCTCGAATGATGTAACTAATTCCAGAGTGCGGTAGTGTGTTCCAGAATGTACTGGAAGGTCCTAGAGGTTTCGATATTGTTGTCGTAACTGACATAATTACGGGAGAATCTGTACGTAATTACTATTGTCTTTTTGTTACAATATATACATTCTATTGAATGTGATGTAAACCAGAATTGAAATTGCAATTTTTTTTACTTCCACATTGTGATCAATGTTGCACACATCGTAGATCAAGATGATAAGATGAGTTGATGGGTAAATTTCACTGTCGTCAGGAGGAATTCGTTAACTTCGAAAATGAAATGAGAATAAATCATAGTTTTACGAACGAAAAAGAATTTATAAAATTAATTTTTAAAAATTAAAAAAACTAACCCATAAAAACCAAGTTTTTATAATACTACCTTTCTCATTTACTACTTAAAACATGTTTGGCGCTTACTCAACGCGTTGGGCTTGAGTCGGGCGACGCTTCGAAAGGGAGTAATAAAATGTTTCGAAAAATCCAAAATTATACTATAATAATTATTTTTTTTAAACAAAAATTTGTTAGAATATTTTTATCGTCGCTACGAGTCTGCCTGCAAAGTTTCAGCTCGATTGGATCACGGGGAAAGGGTTAAAAATCGATACAAAGTTTTTCGGCAGACAAGCAGACGCTACGAGTTAAAAGAAAGGGAGTAAGAATCTTTGGGTTACGTAATAAAAATTGCGTAATTTTGTACGAACAAAAAAAAATTGGAATAATTGCTGTTTGAGAAATATAAAAAAGATATATAAAGAAACACTTTATAAATAGCAGATAAATTATTTTGCAAGAAAACCAACCGACAGAACGTCGCCAAGGCGCGAAAATGTATTCCCATCCCTTAAAAAACAGGGTAGAAACGAGCACTGCGGACTAAGTCAAAAGGCTATTTATTGGATTTAGCGGATCTCGTACCAAATACGCGTCGACGGTTTCGTTTAGACGAAAAAAGTAATTAAAATGCGAGACGCACACGTACTATTTACGAGGGATGAAAATAAAAATACAGAAATTAAACGGGCATATTTTTAATTTCAGTAATATTTTACTTACAAAGTATTTACATAATAAAACTTCATTTTATTAAAATATATTTGTTTAGATAATTTCATGACTCGATTTATTATTTTAAGCCCAAGACTGAATTAGCAAACGTCAGGATAAATTTTTAGCTTAACTTAATTTTATAACACTAATAATATGTACACTTATAAGATAATAATATTGGGATGGAAGGGTATGGAAGAAGCCTATATCCAGAAGTGGAGAGACGAAGAAGAATAATGCATATACAACTTTCCAAAACTTTAATAGATTTGTGGTTGATCTTGGGTAAAATCGTGAACGTTACATGGTGTGTTCAATTAAGTCAGCCTTAAGACAGGTCGTAAACCCTTTAAACGCCCAATAACGTTTCTATACATACTTTCCCACATAAAAAGCTTCGTCTCTGTGAGACATCTATAGTTTATCTTGATTAATAAATAATAAGCTTGCAATTCGTTGGCTAAAAAGCGTAGTATCAAAATAGTAAACAAATATTGTATATTTACACATTATTAATCCAAGCCCTTGAGGTGAGTATTCGCGAAAACGGCGCTATATAAATTATCCAAATATTATTTATTATTAAGCGCATATTTGAATAGTCGAACATCAAAACCTGCCTAAACCAATGAATTATTCTTCTGTGTATAGTTTTCTGGGATATTCTGCCTTGTATATGTGACCTCTCTGGCCAACGTTTCGGATCTCATTGAAGGGTCCATTATCAGGGCTGATGTGATGAGTGTACATTGAAGTGTAGGTTAAGTATTGCCTTAGAATACCGTACCGAAGTCAGGGTGTCTCCAGGGTTGTGTTATTTTAAGTACTGGATTGCAGTATCGTGTTGAAAAGCAGGAGTGTGTGTGTGTCTTGATGTAGTGTGTTGTGTATCTACTAACGGATGTCGGACTGTGCGGATCGTCGATTTGATTTATCCTGCAGCCCTTGATACCACGATGTTTTTAACTTAAGACCGCCATCCCTATTAATGTTTACCGGGTGCTTGTATATTTTAATTGCTTCTTTGACCAGGCGTGTGTGGTGACTTTTGGGCTTTCCTAAGATTATCGGCTCAAATGAAAAGTGGTGGCCCGTATCTAGAAAGTGCTCAGACAATGCCGATTTTTCCGGGTGATCGAGTTTGCATGCTCTTTTATGCTCATCAACCCTCTTTGAAATCGTGCGTGCTGTTTGTCCCACATACACTTTGTCGCAATTTTGACAGTCAGAATATCTCACATAACTATACACAGAAGATTCTGAACGGCCGTGAAAATCTAAGGACATTTTTCAATAAACTATTTTTATGTATATAACTGGAGATTGATACTCGATATGATAGTTAATTCATATTTAAAATGTAGAAAAGAGCTCATAGAATATTTTGACAATCAAATACATAAAAAAAAATGGTGGTTTGATATACTCTTATTTTGATACTCGACGATTCTTAAAAAGTTAAGGTTATTATTACCACAGTATACCCAGTTTATATCCGGCCTGTCGGCGAGTTATTAGCCTACTCTTGCGCTGACGCTAGGATTGTCACTTTATTTTTACTCCCTTTCTTTTAATTTGTAGCGTCTGAGTTTCCGACGCATAAGGTAGACACGAAACCCGAAAATTTCTGTAATTAGTATACCTAGTTTCTGCACTTAAATTGCAAGCACGCTGATTAACATCAACGTAGACTTTTAAAAACTCACAGTCTTTGTGATAATCAACACACCTTTTTAATAAAGCACCACAAACATAAAAAAGGCATTTTTTTCAGGAAACGCATTTTTTTTCTAAAGCGGCGGCTGCGAGCGCGAATGGCACCGAAGGCACGGCCCTTACCACCGCCGCCTTGTGCCCCCATATTCTATGTCAATGTGTGCGTCACAATGCGTGCGTACACGGCGCCGAGCACGCACGCACACATTCTAATGGGTAGCGGCCAGTTTGTATTAAGACGTATTACTGTTCTTAGTATACTGTGTTATTACGGTCGTTGGACATATTTACGGATATTTAATATGAACCGTATATCTCGGCCTACACCTCCGCCGTGATGGGACGTTCTCCTGATGATGGATAAGACTTCAGCGAAACGTCGAGGTTTGCTTCTCAGTGAAAAAATATACGGTTCGTATAAAATATCCGTTTTATTCAACACACAAACTCGGCGATTCGTTTAAAGATTAAAATCGGCCATTTTTTTCGTAGTAAGCTTGAATGAAGCCACTGAATTTGACGACACTGGTGTGTTATCGCACGCACAACCATAAACCCCTCGAGTCGTACCGACGCACGAAAATTGAACACAGTCCCTCGAAATCCGAAGGACGTCACGTTTCCCAAACTCCAGAGTGTCCTCCCAGGATATTATTAGAAAGCGCCGGGACCCGTCAGATATTTCGCGTCATTACTCGCGCCCCACCCCCAGTGGGACGGTGACGTCAGCAGTCCGCGCTGTGACGTCAGAGGCGCGCGATCAATGAACGCACCCCGCTACTAGACCCGTACAAGCTTACCGAATCGTCCCACTGATGTGTCGAATAGCCCGAGCGAGCAGAAAGTAATAAACCATTTACCCCGTAATGCGGGATTCATTGGGATTGGATACACGCTTTGCGCTGAATGTCCGCCTCGGGGTCTTTCGAGATTGCATGTAGTATTTTACGAAGGCCGAGGACATGAGACGTTATCCTGTGCGACTTTAAATTTCTTACAAACTATTCAACATTTGATGCATCGTATTTTAGGAATATTAATTTTTTTTACCGATAAAGCTTTTTCATACATACCTGGTTGCAATTAATGATGATCTAAACCGTTAATTTAATCTCGATTGTGACTAACTGCGAGATTTGTGTTCGATTGAAACGATGATTGGTAATTGTTTTTTAAACCTCTATGAGTTGAATCTCAGTGAACAGTCACCTTACAAACTATGACGAATCACACACACCATTAGTTAAAATTATCTTGAATATTTTTTATTTTGTAAAACAGCAAAATTATTTAAAAAATTTGAAAATTAAATTTAAAAAAATATATACATTTAAGATATATTTTAATACTGATATATTTCGAAGCGACTGCATCTTACATCCAACTACTTTGTCAATAAATTATAGTGAGATATAAGAATGAGAAAGAAGAGTGTTTGGCAAATAAAAATATAATAAAGAAAGCGACACTTGTAAAGAAGGATTAATTTAGATTGGAATCGGTGATATTTTATTTAATTACATAAACAAAAATAATCTAACACAAAAATATTTTCTTTATGACATAAACAATATTAGCTTGACACACGTTGTGTATATATAGTCAATACTATGCTTACATATTTTAAATATAATGCGATAAAAACAATAC
Organism: Agrypnia vestita; assembly: GCA_016648135.1. Taxonomy (NCBI): domain Eukaryota; kingdom Metazoa; phylum Arthropoda; class Insecta; order Trichoptera; family Phryganeidae; genus Agrypnia; species Agrypnia vestita. Next base: position 174,369 of record JADDOH010005793.1, on the reverse strand, counting down.
GATTTTATTATAGTTTTAAGTGATCGCTATAAAAGCAAACACCAAGTGTAGAATGGTCATTAAAACTTAAAGTACACCATGTGCAACAATGCGGTATTGTGGAATTGTTGGAGCTAATGTTGTATGCATGGTAACAGTAACAATGATCCTTTATTCAAATGCAGCTATCTGCATCGCATCTTCTGACGATGTTCTGACGTCCCTAGCAAGTTTCGATGACTGCATTTGACACTATATGTAAATTTTTGTATAAATGTGTATTTTTAAAGAGGTATGCAATAGTATTAATCATATACATAAGTACATTTATTAAGGAAATTTAGCATTACTAATGAAAATATGTCTTATTCTAACTTTTTAATACACACACAAATGAGTTATTAATTATAACTATAACTAATAACTATGCCTGATGATGAGAGGGACTGCTCCTCTCGAAACTATAGTAGTAATAAATAAGTCATAGTGTGTGTGTGGGTGTTACAAAATTAAAATAAAACATATTTCAAATAAAAATGTTGCACCACCAAGTAACTGCCAAGCCTTTCAATGATAGCATACTGTTTAATTCATTACTGGTTAATTCTGGCGTCCATCTAGCGGTAGTATTGCAAAGTATTTGTAATTCCCGTATCAGAAAAAGTGGATTGCTCTACTTACTTACTTACTTACCATTACGCCGTTTCCCGTGGGGGTAGGCAGAGAGGATAGAGCGCCATACTCTTATGTCCTGGCATACAACTTTCGCTTCGTCTACATTCATACATCTTCGCATGCAAACTCGACGGTTGTTCAGGCTTCTAACAGGACCATCTTCCAGTATCTGGTTAATCTGGTCATGCCACGTCTTCCGTGGTCGCCCTCTCTTTCTGGCGCCGTCAACACTTGCATCATATATCTTTCTTACCATTCTTTCCTCATTCATTCGCTCAACATGCCCAAACCACCTGAGCGACCCTATTTTTATTCTATGTATTATGCTACGATCAGCTTTATATTCATTCCTAATATCTTCATTCTTTACTCTATCATACATGGATTTATTTACATACATAATCCATGTATGGATTGCTCTAAAAATGGACAAAATAAAGGTTAATCAATTAATAAAAATGAGACTCACATATAAGGTCGATATATTCACGGAAATAAACAAGGCTTCTATAGCTTAATTGGATAAAGCGCCGGCCCCGGAACGGAGGAGATCCGTGGTTCGAATCCCGGTAAATATTTTTGCGCGGATTAGATTTTTCTGTATGTCTTTCTAATTGATTAATTAATTTGGTTTTAAATAGCACTACTGTTTCAGTGATCTAAATGTCCGGCTTTTTATATGATATTTCGTTATTCTGTTAATTTTACGCTAATTTTGTCTAACTTTACATATTCTTGAATAATTGTAAGTGAACAAGACGGTGTTCTCCTAAAGAAGGTCGACAAGTTTATATTACTGAATTCAAATGTGCAGATCGGATAGTCCTTGAAACAAAAATTGCTGAAAAACCACATCATCATCAATGGCTCCATAGCCCACTGTGGGCCTTGGCCTCCTCCAACATCCCCTTCATCTTCCTCTATCCTGACATGTACTCCTCCAATCCGTGATGCTTGTAGTTTTCACGTCTTGCTGCACTCCATCCAGCCATCACAGTTCGGGTCTACCAACGCTGCGTCTACCTTGAGGCTTTGTGTGGAGAATCTTTGGCATTCCTCTTTACTCATTCTTTCTACTTGCCTCTTCCCATCGCAGCCTCCCTATGAAAATTGAAAAATCACCTAACGTAACCCAAATGTACGAAAATTCGTCGGGAAAATCCAACTTCCGGTAGTCGAGTACGGGTAAACAGTTCCTGCCAGATAGGCAAGGGATAGAACGATAGATTTTAATATGCAACCTGTAGCGCTTCGTGGTATCAAAGTATACTGATTTAGAATCAGAATAACACCTGCCACATATGCACGATTCGCAATATTTAAAATATTATTTATGCAACCATTCCCGAAAGGAATTGAAAATAAAATACACGCTACGGGAAATTGGAATTGAACGTGGGAAGAATATGGCGAATACACTTCACAACTAAATATCGATAACACCCACATCCGTCCGGAACACTGTTGAGATAAAAACAAAGAATGCAAAATCTCTAAAATCTAAAAATATGTTTGTTGACGATAATTTATTTATTTAGTTTTGATTTCTGATAATAACGGATGTCTTCTTATTTTCACTTTTTCTTTTATATACCCTTTTCTTTCGCTTTTTCTTTTATATACCCTTTTCCATTCCAAGAAATATGATGAATAGCTTTTTTTTATATACCATTTTCCATGGTTCTTAAAGTAATGACAGACATTCAAAACGTATGGTTAAATTTTCGAAACTTTAGATTGCAATATCTTATTTAATACTTATTATTTAAGCGTTAATTATCTTTCGTTTTGTAATCAGGACATTCAATTATATAGTGAAATATTAATTTTTATTGTATATACAATGGGACCATGATCTTGGATTATGCCCACTTTTGTAAATAAACTAAGGCGCGTGCTGTAATTATGATCCCAATTATAATAATTTCGTTGTCTATCTGTCGGTCCGTCCGTTGTAACTTCGACGTAAAGTCTGTCCGTTGTAACTTCGTGTAACGTCCGTAACTTCTTTATCGTAATTTTTTTTTCTTTGATTAAGTAACTTCATTATGTTTTTTTTTATATTAATAAATACTTATTCTTAGGAACTGACATGTAAAAATACCGTCATTTTTGACGGGTTACAGCTAGTTTAATAAAATTGAAAAAAATTATCAACCTACAAAAGCGGTGTTTGAATTATGTAACATTCTTGCTCACTTTGTTTATAAATATACACAATTCGGGGAATTTGATGATTGTGATGCAAGAATTAAAAAGCAGAATTAGAAAGCAAGCTTTGGACCATCTAAGTGTGGTGATATATGGGTTGGTTCCTCAAATCCGACAATCTTTTCAAAAAAGAAACTAAAAAAATCAATGCAATGCCTTTGTGACTGGTCATAAATAAAATGTAATCTGACTCTATGGATCAAGAGTTTGTAGGGTAAAGGAAAAAGCGAAAAAAAAAAGAGTGGAATAAATTATATAAATTGAAAGCCGGAAAACTGAAGACGTCATTGAACTGTGATCCGGATACCGGATATGGTAGCTAGTAAAATATATTATGTTACTATATTTTATTCTCTTTTATGATTTCTCCGTCGTCGAGGATAATCGAGAATTTGCCTGTCTGTGAATTCGTCTCATTTTCGACAGATTAAACAAAACAATATTAAACGAAACGTCACCACAAGCCCGGAAACGGATGTAAGCGGGGGTCGGGTGTAATAAAACCACTTGCTCACGCCCGAATATTATGAGAGCGGTTTCGTAAGAGGTTCTGAACCATTCTTTACCATTTTAATGTTTTATGTTAACAAGTTATAAATAAGGTAAAATTAAAATGTTTTAGATGCCAAATTAAGTATCTATAAACTTGGGTCTCAAAAAATTAACTAACTAACTAACTACTAGGCAGAGAGGATTGAACGCCAGACTCTTCTATCCTGGCACACCACTTTTGCTTCGGCCACATTCATACATCTTCTCATACAAGTTCTACGGTTGGTGCGGCTTTTAACGGGGCCATCCTCAAACACTTGTTGTGTCTGATCGTGCCAGGTCTTTCGCGGACGCCCTCTATTCCTGTTGCCTTCAACACTCGCCTCATATATTTTCTTAACCATCCTTTCCTCGTTCATACGTTCCACGTGACCAAACCATCTCAGCACGCCTTTCTTTATTCTATCTACCACACTAAAGCCAGCATTGCATTCGCGTCTAATTTGTTCATTCCTTACTCTATCGACCACAAGCGTCTAAGTGACCGCATTTCTACCGCATTCAGTCTACTTTCATTCCTCTTTTGGCAATTCCAGGCTTCACTTCCATACATTAGGGATGGCACTAGAACGCCATTATGTAGCGCTAGTCTTGCTTTCTTTGACAGATTCTTATTATTATTATAAGAATCAAAAAATTAAGTATAAATATAATGCAAAAAATATATCTATAATTTATTCTTATGATTTATGTAACCAAATATGATGGCCTGTGTGAAAGCATACATTATAAATTGAATATTTATGTATATAATACGCCATAATAATTATTATTTATTAGTAAATACACATAAATATACAAAACAGAGATAATAAGTAGTGTTGCATGCTCGTGAGGAGTATGGGTATTTCAATTAATTTCCTAATACAATTCTAAAAAAATATTTAAGACAGCTTCTCAACATTATAAATATATCAATAAAATCGGAATACAACTACGCACACAGAAACTATAATAAACCACTTGAGAAAATATAATTACGAATGACATGTTGATATTTCACATCATAGGGAGCGTGAATACACCGCGTGGTCTGATCAAGGGGAGGATTTAGGTAGAATGCTACGCTGGGCTACGTGAAGGGGGGGGGGGAGGCAGGGTCGAGCTACGTAATTCTTTCATTTATTTTATTTGGCAATTAAAACGGTACAGAATTGCGTTAGCACATAATCAATAATTTTAAAGTAGTAAGAAAAAAACAGCACAAAATGTCTTCTGGAATTAATAGGAAAAAAATTACGTTCCCGGCGGGTGTTAAAGCAAAAGCCACGTTAAAGGTGTATGGGGGAGGGAGGGGTTCAAAAAGGTTAAAAATGAAACCACGTGGTTTATGGACGCTCCCTTAAAAGGGTATTATTTAATATCACGAGTATAATGAGAAACAAAAATGACACTTTTTTCGTAATGTATGTGTCTTGAAAATGTTAGGAAACACTTCGGTACTAAAAATTATCAGATATACTTTTAAAATTTTAATATAGGTGCGACGTACCAACAAAAAGTTTTTAAAAATTCTCTGTTTAATGAAATTGTAAATAACTCTGAAACTGGGTAATTTTTAAGACCTGGAAATGAAGATAAATATTTACGGGACTGTGGAAAGGTTCCAGAACACTGGAAAAAAATTCTCAGTAATGGGACAGGTGGCACTGAAAAATTCTCAGTAATGGGACAGGTGGCACTGAAAAGTTCGATGTGACGCGCGTGTCGCGGGTTGGACGTCCCTGGCCCGTGACGAGTGCGGTGCGCGTCTTGACGCCGGGTGGAAGAATTATTTAGGAACGGCGATAATTGAAATCTGCCCATCGCGCGCCTCGGGTGAGAAACGCAAGGGTTGAAGAGAACGGAGCGCAGGCGGGTGCGGTGTGCTCGGTAGATAAGATAGACATCACGTAAAATGTGCCGGGTGCCCCGAAAGAAATAAATATAAATTTTTCATTACATTTGCTCCTGTTTCTGTATCCGAATATGACGCAAAATAATTAAATTAATGAACTAAATAAAGTTATATTGCGTAACTTGATCAAAATTAAAAAAAGAAAAACGCGAACGACTTTAATGGAAATGATTTGAAAGCTAATTGTTTACGTAAAAGTAGTTTCTTAATTTCAAAAGAATATTATTATCTTTTTGGCACCACGTACGTGTATACTTACATCATTAAGAGGCCCCAGTACACGATTTTCGTATTTGTTGTTAAATATATCGTTTTAAAAAAGACAAAAATTAAATGTTTTTTACCTATATTGTAGTATCCATAAAACCATTATAACATCGATTATTTTAATTAAATTGTACATGCGTACTAAGAAAATTTTACTGTCATTAACATAAAAATATTCAAAAAATTATACCTCATACTCAAGAAGTCGAATTAACTAGTCTGAAATGCGCGGGCTCGCCGCCGCCGGGCGCGCGGCGCGCCACGGTTTGCGCCCCCCCCCCCCCCACCACGGCGCGAACGGTCATAACAGACTATATCATTACAGTAACTTAAATGGTTTTTATCATTTTATTTAACTTGTATTGAAATGAATGAATGAATGTTACGGTAATGATAGTCCAACGTTTTACAAAAAATAAGTCAGAAATATTGAAAAAAAAAATGCAAATTTGTTGTCGCATATCTCCTTAACTATTGACATTAGGTCATAATAGCTTGAACATTTTCAACTCCTAATCAAGGCAGGAATATAGCCCTGCGAGGTTATTAAAGTTTTCCAAATAACCCTGTATATGTCCAACGACCGTAACAATAACGTTAACTCTTTAATGTTCAAGATCTGTCTAAGGAGAGAAGTTCTGTCTTCTTCGTCATATTGGATAGTGAGAGATTGAGCAGAACAGTAGAACTTTCCAGAAACAGTTACACAAGTGTTACACGAGACAGGAATATAAAAACAAAAAGAACAGCAGGAAGGTGTGGCCTTTCCAAAACCGCAGCGTTTCGAATTCTACACGACCATGTGGGCTTTCCAAAACCGCAGCGTTTCGAATTCTACACGACCATGTGGGCTTTCCAAAACCGCAGCGTTTCGAATTCTACACAACCATGTGGGCTTTCCAAAACCGCAGCGTTTCGAATTCTACACGACCATGTGGGCTTTCCAAAACCGCAGCGTTTCGAATTCTACACGACCATGTGGGCTTTCCAAAACCGCAGCGTTTCGAATTCTACACGACCATGCGGGCTTTCCAAAACCGCAGCGTTTCGAATTCTACACGACCATGTGGGCTTTCCAAAACCGCAGCGTTTCGAATTCTACACGACCATGTGGGCTTTCCAAAACCGCAGCGTTTCGAATTCTACACGACCATGTGGGCTTTCCAAAACCGCAGTGTTTCGAATTCTACACGACTATCTTGGCATGAATATGTCGCGGAAGATGGGTGCCAAAACTCTCGTATGCCGTCCAAATGCAACGACGTGTTGAATAATGCAGTGAATCCATGATGCTTTGCGATGGGAGAGAAAAAAAATTATTGAGTTGTCTGTCATGGGGGATGAAACAATGGTTTTATACCATGATACTCGTTGAAAAGGGCATTGAAAATGTATTCAACGTTTTAGATAAATATTGTATGTGAAGACCCCATGGCAAGAAGTTGTTAACTAACATTTTTGTCAAAAATGAGTTAATAAGCTCCCTAAACTAAATAATGTACGCTCTTTCCATTGGAAATAAGTTTAGAGCTTAAAAATAATTAGAACATGTTCTAATCATAGGGATGAACATGTTAACTACACTTTTTCATAAAAATCAAATTAGTTACTAATGGGAACAATATCTTCAATAATAACACGTTCATGCCATCATTCTGAAATTAACACGGCTTTTAATTTGATTGGAATATTTATGGTTAATATAAATTTTACACTGGCAGTACTGTCATATATTTGTTTTTATTTGAAGACTATTATAATATATACTTATATATTATTTTTCAATAATTTTAAATGGTACATACCATGTTTTGTATTATTAATTAACACGCCAGGTATTTGTAATTTTGGATAATGGATGGTAAAAACGGATAGCATTTGAAGGGTTGTTTGATGTTCGTGTTTTACCAATTTTAAAAAGATGTTATTCTATTAAAAATGAGTTCCAGAGGCGAAAAAATGGTTGTTGATTACATTTTTTTTAGGAAAAATTAGTATATTTTATTTTTTGTGCATAAATGCGTTTTTTTAACTGTGTAAGTACTTTTTTGATATTTTAGTGACGTAAACCAATAAAAATTAATCTTGAATTAGCAATAAAACATATTTTTCAAAGGCAAAATGCAAATGTCTAATTATCTCAAAATGACTTGAATGTTAGTTAACAACTTCTTGCCATGGGGTCTTCTGTATTAAGCTATATAAAATAGCATATATATTTTTTTATTACAATTTAAAAAATATTATTGATGTTGTTGTTCTTGGTCCTCCTCACTAGGGGTTCCTTGATGAGGCGGACTATTTAATTTCTATTTTTAACTTTCTACGTTTGTTTTTAATATTCCTTTTAATTTATCTGCATCGACTTTTTACTTACTTTTATCTTTTTTTTTGAACTCTTCAATCTTTTCTATATTTTTGAAGGTTGGAGGAAGGATGTTGTAGAGTTTTGTTGCAAAATAGGTATAGCTTCTTTGGCCAAAAGTTGTGTTGAAAAAATTTCTATTTACCTTTTTTTTTCTTTTTTTTTTAATTTCTATTTACCATTTTACTACCACTCGTGTTGTATGCCGGGGTTCTATTGTTTTGTTTTGCGTCTTTAAATTGTTGTAAGAGAATGCTCGTGGCATATATATATATTTCACTGTTATAATATTTTTTATACTCTTACAGCAGAAATTTTCGGACATACCTGTATTCACGTATACATTAATGATTCATCTCACTGAAAGAGCACAAAAACCACAATCAGCTAAATGTTTATATCAGTTTAAACGACCGCTGAATCTCACGTACACCGTAGTATTTAAAACAAAATTTTCTGTGGAAGACAACGCAATATATTTTTTTAATTTTATCATTTGTTTTAATCTACTTATATTTGATTAATTACACCTAATTAATCAAATATAAGTACATTAAAACAAATAATAAAATTGATTTTATCTGACTTACTTAATTTATTTTATTTTTTAATTAACAAATAATAAATTTTATCTTACTTACTTAATTTAATGTCTTAATTTTTATAACATAATCTAATGTTTCTTTGTCTATATCTTACTTATTTAATCAAATGTCTTACACTAACGATTACTAGCATTAGATATATACATATATGACAATGCCCCCACTTTTAAACACGAGAATAAATTCTCATTTAAAAGTGGGTAGGCGTGTAATATAAATGTGTATTAATTATATTATATTGAATACACTCTCAAGTTTGTACATTTACCAAATAAATTAAATATAAAAAAAATAATTTAAATGTCCATCTACAAAGTTGCTCAACCAATTGAAAAATAATATTTTTTTCAAGTAAAAAGTGCGAATATTCTATGAAATTAACTTTAATTATAGCAATAGGCAGTACGCAAACCCTTTGCATCTGCGGATAAACTTTATGCACACTTTTAGAGACAGTAAACTTCCCGAGCGTCGCACGCCGTAGAGGCCGTCGCAGCAGAATTTAATATCGGGGATACTACGGCGTAGCCGCCTACGGAGATTACCGCTGAGCGTCTCAGAGCGCTGGCATCTTCAAACATTTTCGCGCATTTTAATTTGGCTTCATTCATCCCACATTTCAAATAAATAATATAACATCGTCACGTGTCGTGGCTGCTGGAGATATGAATGAAAACGCTGGAATTTAATAAAGGATTTATTAATTACTGTTTATTTAATTAATCAAACGTACTAAGTTACTTAACACTATTTGACTTAACGCTATTATTTAAATAAATTAAACTATTTCGTAAATTTATCACTCGTAAATAGACACTTTATAATCGCTTTATCACTTCACTATTCACTAGAACATTCGCTGTCGAATTACCGCTCGCTTGACCACACTGGCCCACAGCTCGCGGCTGCTTTCGCTTCTGTGCCACTGTCAAGCGTGCTAAAAACAACAACAACTATTACTCCCGTGCGCGGTCTTATTTATATTGGCTAATGCTGATATCGAATCTTCTAGGCGTTCCTAGCGCTTTCGAGAACTTCCTCGTGGCTTCCAGACTTTTATGATGTTTCTCGATGTTTCCTGAAAGTCGTAGATTACGCTAGGCCGTTCTGGAATATTCGATAGTGTGATCATTTCAAACAACAATAATAATAAATAAAATATTTCATTTGTTATTTTTTTGTGTAGAGCATTATTCAAAATTGTGTTAAAAAGATTTGGGTGTATATTAGTAATTACTTACTTTAGAATAAATTAAATATTCATAAATTAATGATATTAAAAGTTCAATGATAATCCTGCGTTTATAGACGATAGTCGGAAATATTGAAAGATAAATGCAAACATTGAAGTCATTTATTTCCATAACTATTTATATTCGGAGACTTTCCACTCATAATTTAAACAGGCATCTACCTGTAAAGTATTGTGTACTGCTTATTACAAAGTGCTGAATGCGCGCATGATGTAGAAGCTCACTGTGGTGGCGTCCACTCCCAAAGACATTTTCAAAATAGTAGCTTGTTGGTCTTGTGGTTAGGACACTCGCCTCGTGATCCAAAGGTCGCGGGTTCGAATCTCAGCCCAGACTAGCAAGTTAGTCCTATTTTCATAGCACAAGCGTTTAGCTTAGTTTGAAAATAGTAAGAATATTGATGTGACACGTATTCCGTGTTCGCATCTCTATTTTTAAAAAAAAAAAAAAAATCCGGCTTCGAAATTTTCCTTTCGCACACTTTTAGTAGTAAGAAAACTAAGGAAAACCTACCCCAAATGAAATGAGAAGAGGATGAATAAGAAGAAGACTCTTTTACGAGCAGTGATGTACAAGATACTCTATACAAAGTATCTGGAATACAAAATGCAAGATACTTTAAAATCAAGCATTTCAGATACCAGATACAAATAACTTTCTGGAATTGTATCTGAAATACTAGATACAAAATACGTATATTCTAAATACTTTTTAAAAATAAAATTATTTTGTAAGAAAACACATTTTATTGAGTGTAATTTTATTTTTTAACGTGATTTATTTATTTATTTACGATTTTTTTTATTTATTTATTTATTTACGAATAGATCGCGCAAATGTGACAGGATAAAATATTATATTTTTAAGGTTTTAATTGAGACCTAAGTAAAACCAGTTCTTCAAACATTTTGTCGCTCATTTTTCTTTGATGAGGTCTCATTATAGGTAGGGGAAGGTGGTGTCAAAAGTAACAGGTGTCGATTGTAACAGTCGCCGTATATTTTTAAATAATGGTCATTTAATGGAACAAGCAGTACCTTCTATTAGACGGGATCAATAGCTATCAAAGAACGCCATTTTGCGTTAAAATCAGTTTGAAAGTATCGGTATATTGGATATCATCGTATTTCGGCCTAGTGAAGTAATTATTATTATCGGGGGTGCGACATATATAAGTGTGTAATTGTACATTATCGGGTTTGCGACATAAAGTATGTAATTGTACATTATCGGGGATGCGACATAAAGTTTGTAATTGTACATTATCGGGGGTGCGACATATATAAGTGTGTAATTGTACATTATCGGGTTTGCGACATAAAGTATGTAATTGTACATTATCGGGGGTGCGACATATATAAGTGTGTACATTATCGGGTTTGTGACATAAAGTATGTAATTGTACATTATCGGGGGTGCGACATATATAAGTGTGTAATTGTACATTATCGGGTTTGCGACATAAAGTATGTAATTGTACATTATCGGGGGTGCGACATATATAAGTGCGTAATTGTACATTATCGGGGATGCGACATAAAGTTTGTAATTGTACATTATCGGGGGTGCGACATATATAAGTGTGTAATTGTACATTATCGGGTTTGCGACATAAAGTATGTAATTGTACATTATCGGGGGTGCGACATATATAAGTGTGTACATTATCGGGTTTGTGACATAAAGTATGTAATTGTACATTATCGGAGGTGCGACATATATAAGTGCGTAATTGTACATTATCGGGGATGCGACATAAAGTTTGTAATTGTACATTATCGGGGGTGCGACATATATAAGTGGGTAATTGTACATTATCGGGGATGCGACATAAAGTTTGTAATTGTACATTATCGGGGGTGCGACATATATAAGTGCGTAATTGTACATTATTGGGGATGCGACATAATGTTTGTAATTGTACATTATCGGGGGTGCGACATAATAGGTGTACCCATAAGTAATCAATTATTTTTGGTGTGGAATGTTTGCTTCAGTCAAGCTCAGTAAAGTGAACGTGCAAAGACGTGTTTTATACGCAATATTATAATCCGTGGTCTTGTGACTTGTGACAATTAAATTTAAAAAAAATTATTACTCTTTTGTAAAATGGCGGACAATCAACTAACTTAGAATATTTATGTCATTGCATGCTATTTTATTTTCTATCGGGTGTTAATGCAACGGTTGCAACAAAGAAAATTTGTAATCTGTATGGAGACGTATTGAAAGTAAAGAAGTGCCAACGTTGGTTTAGAAAATTTTTCGATGATGATTTTGACTCGTCTGATAGCGATCGAAGTGGGCGCCTGGTAGGGTTTGATAATGACGCTTTAAAGACAACTAGAAGTCTACCAACAAAATGGCAAAAGGTCCTAGATGCGATGGAGATTGAATCGATTAAAAATTAAATGTAGTTAAATTCTTCTTTTTTGTTGAATCGATGAAAAATTAAATGTAGTTAAATTCTTCTTTTTTGTTGCCACTTACATAATTGATTACTTATGGGTACACCTAATATATAAGTGCGTAATTGTACATTATCGGGGGTGCGACATATATAAGGCCTGTGGCTATAAGACCGGAGAACGTACATGAAAGACATGCCATGATCAGATAAACTCAACTGTTAAAAGCTTCAATAATCGAAGACCGCACAAGAAAAAATCCATGAAAATTGGTAAGGAAAGAGTGATGTGCCAGGACCGAAGTGGCATTCTACTCTCTATGCCCACCTTTGTGGGAAAATGGCGTTGCGGTAATTAGTTTGTTAATATTTCTTATGATTATCTTTAATATAAATAATAGAGGCCATAGACTGAATAATTTAGAAATAAGAGAAATCAATAGATGAACACTAAAGCCAAAGTATTAATATTAACGTAAATTTTACGAATAACCCATTATACCTATGTGGAATATAAAAGCAAAGCCAGCAGTATCCAAAAAACACCGAGGATTACTAAATTAAAATGTGTTGATTGAATTCTAGATTCCATGTATGTGTAACTTCCAAAATCAGGTTTCCCATAAATTGATAGGCTATGTTCCCTATGAAATCTGGAAATCAGTACATTATAAATTAGTAATCCTCGATGACTGCATTAATTTTTTTTGGATATTACTGTATTTGCTTGTATAGGTACCCCACATAACATATTCCCCATTTCGGTGTCTAGCTGTCAATCTCTCGCACCCGCACCACAACTGTAGCCACGCCCCCGTTAAAAAATGAACTTGTTTACCAAGATAAATATCTGATAAATAATTACTATGCGTCCGGCCTGACGAAGATTCAGAGGTATGGAAACCGGTAGACGCAAATTAGTAAGTAGTTTATACGAAGTTTTTTTTTTAAATTAATAAGTTAATCATTATCATGTCATCGTTCTAGTAAGGTCAGGGCTTAGTCTCAGAGCCGTCAGACGTGTCAAGATCTAATTGCTGTTTATCCCAACTTAGTCTGGGTTTTCTTCGGAAGAAGATACAACTTGGTAATCGTTCCTTCGGCTTTCGCGTGACGTCCAAGTCAACTAAAACTAAATTGATTATTTAAGGCCGGTTCTTCGATCAGTAGTAATAGTAAAAGTTAAGAAAATACCATTTTTTTAAATTAATTTTAAATTAATTAATTACAAAAATGAATTTTAAATAAATTATTTTTAAATTAAAAAACAAAAAGCTAAGAAGAAGCACATTTGCGAAAACCCCCTATTGATCTTGTAGTCAGCAGGGGTTTTGGTATTTATTGCTCGGTATTTCTCCCCACAAGGCCCAACCACCAAAGGTCTTCCCAAGTTTATATAGTGACGGTTAGCTCCTTAAACAAAGTAAAGAGTTAAAATTTATAGCGCCTGCGCCAAAGTCAATTAAATTATGAAGTAATAAGACTATAATCTAAATAATTTTTTCACGATAAGTGGATGAAGATTCTTAAAGTACAATTTCAGAAATAGAGTTAATAAAATTAATTCATGTAGGATAGATATCGTTATTGACGTGTGTATTGGACGCCAAAAGGAAGTTTTGAAATTACTTTACTTTCTTTTACATTTCTTACTTACTTTTACTTTTCACATTTCATTTTCACATCACAAGGTTGGGTCGCACATATAATATGTATTGTGCTGACCCTAACATTGATGCTGATATTCTTGCAAATACCTTATCATCGTTCAAAAACTCACTCGTACACAACATCCATTTTCAAAACGATGAACTGTACCTATAGATCCATTAATTTTATTAAATACTAATCGCACTACATTCAAACACTAAATATACAATACACATAAATGTACATGTAAAATATACTTAAATGCAAAAATACATGTTACTAGAGCGTGCCGAAGACACTTGTAATTGGGATAATGGTCTTCATTCATAATGTTTTATTATTAGAGTATAATTTACCTATTATTCTGTTAGTGTCTCTAATAAATATATTTTTTTTAAATTAAAAAAGAATTCAAAGAGTAAACTTTTTTAATCTTATTTCTATTTATGCAGTATTTTAAGTACTTCAACGAAGAGATCCAAATGTGGCTGTCAATCATACTTGTTATCATTCTAATATCTTCTTATTCTTCTATCATAAGAGCTTACATAAATATTTTAGAGCTGTAGAAACTTGTAGCAAAACCAAACAATTTGAAATGCCGCTACGTTTTTTTATAACATCACCGAGCACGAGGCTTAATAAAGGGGAATTTTTAAAAGGAAATGAGAAATATTGTAAAGAAAAACTAATTGAGACACTCGCGACCTAAATAGACGCTCCGCCCCTCGAGTTTCACCGCGGAGCGCAACTTCCCCCATTGAGCATGTCCGAAAACCCTTCAATTTTCCGGAGCATCTTATTCATTTATTTTACAATTATCGAGGAAATTGAGGTACCTACTCATCGAAAATCTATAAGAATTTCGGAAAATGATATTCAAATGTACTCGTAATTATTGACACATTTCACTGACGTCAGTGCCTTTTAGACGTCAAAATGAATCCCAAATATGTTGCACCCGCGGTGTATAAAATATGTATGAAAATAGATTAAATAAACTAGTTCTTTAGGAGAGGGTAATGGTTCACTCTTCGGCGGAGCCTGTAACCATTGGGAAATGCGTCCCCAGGTGGCGAATAGGGGAAAGCTCGCCAGATATGGAGGGTAGGAGGGAAATAAAATACCTTTCGCAGACCAACAGGCAGTAGCGTCTGACCCATAATGGGCGGCTACAAACAGCGTCTGTTACCTATGTCAAGGGCGGCTGATTTCAAAACTCACCAACCCGCAACTGGCAAACGTGGTGGTTAAATGCCAAACCCCTTCCAAATAAAATGAACCCGAATTCCAAAACGGGAAGGGTATGAAAGAGGCCTATGTCCAGCAGTGGAAAGATGAAGGCTGAAGAAGAAGAAAGAATGGGTCACAGCGGAAAAACTTCCCCACTCGTGTATCTTTTATACTACACTTTTATACTGCAGTAAAAGTATTTATTCTTGCATAATTAAGTTTTCTAACAAGACGTATTTTTAAAAAATCCAAACCAAATCTCAAAAGTAAAAAGTCTTCTTGTAATAAAGCGCGACTTTAATTTAGAAACACATTATACTTTTTAAGAGTATGATCTCTTCATAATTGTTTCAAAATTTACAAGCTCGTAGTAATTTTTTAAACAAGGCGAACGTACTGGCACCAGAGGTGTTGCCAAATTGTGAACAAGTCATTTACGTTAGTTCGTGTTTATTCATTTCGTCTGTGTGAGTGCAAGACGTTTCCAAAATATGCGTTTTGCGATAATGGAGCTCAAAGTTTTGATTATTTTTTTTTGCCTATTAAAACATACGCTCACGATCACCCGAGTTCAGCACATAGTTTCATAGTAAATTGTGAAAACTAATAATAATTCATCGAAGCACTAGTTAAGCGAGGCACGAAGCGAAAGTTACATACATCAGACATATTCTCCGCAATGTGAAATATGATCTCTTGGAACCCATCGTACAGGGGAAGAAAAAAGCCAGCAGAGGTGTAGATAGAAAGACGTTTTGAAAAAAGAAAAATTTTAAAAGAACAGAAAGAAAAAAAAAGAAAGCGGCACTGTATTTGAAATGCAGGTGATCTTATATGTGGTGCACGGGATAAATCAGAACACTACACATGAAGAAGTATATCGTAAGTATCTTTGGTATGGTGACTAGATTCATACGTCGTTTAAAAATTAGAAGAATAGGAACCCAAATAAACAATAATCAAAGAAGGTTGACGAATGCTTACGAAAAAAATACTAGATATTTTAAATTTGATATTAAACCAGCGAACCCGCCAGACATTGTCATGTCCAGACAATGTTCGGCGGGTCCAAGAGTAATAAAAATAAAAAACCCTAGGACCTAACTGCAGCGCCACCTTCCGGGTCCAGTTGTGAATCTAAAGCATCCAAGGATCAGCCCAGCCGTTTAGGAGGAGTTCAGTGACATACACACGTACAGAAGAATTATATATGTAAAGATTAACCAGATCAAAAGTTCGAAAATAAAATCAGCGTTAATTTTTCTATAACATTTGTCTTCCGTTACAAAATAACTTCTCTTCTTCATGTACCCTGTCGGGACCCTCCGACGTCGGTGATCAACTGGGAAAAAGTTTTCCTGTCCAGGGCAGTGCGGAACAGCTCTTCCACGCTTCTTATCCCGGTCCACTCTCGGATGTTTCCAAGCCAGGAATGCCGCCTCCTTCCGACCCCTCTGCGACCCTCAAACTTCCCCTTTATGACAAGCTGACGAATGGAGTACTTTTCGCCTCTCATTATATGACCACAGTATGAAATTTTACGGAGCTTTACTGTGTTTAGTAACTGTCTGTTAGTATTTGCTCTAAAAAAACTTCAATATTACTAGTCATGTCGGTCCAGGATATCTTTAATATTTTACGATGTATCCACATTTGGAACGCCTCTAAGCGATTTAGAGTATACAAAGCATTTGATCAACCTCTGTTACAAAGTAACACTCCATAAAAATCACTTAACTATTATGTTTATTGTTTTCAAATTATAAATGAGGTTAATTGATTATTTTTCATTCCGTGTAGGGTGTTTCATTATAATTTAAACGAACACATTTTTAATCTGACTTTTCCCACTGGTAACTGTGATGTATTACAAACTTAACCTCTATAATCCTCTGTATTCCGAACAGCTCTCTTGTATTATGGCGTCAATTAATTAACAAACTCATCCGAACGCAATCTGAGTGCATATATGGACATGTGCAATGTACCAACCGCAGATTATATTTAAAAAAAACCTGTTCACTGTCACATGTCATCACAATCCCAGCATCTGGATAATCCCGCTGAGTGCTCGCATTAATTATGACGGATTAACAAAGGTTGTTTGACATTTTTAACGTACATAATAGTAGAAAATCAACCGTTATGTGTAACCAAAAAAGTTTCATTGCAGAATCGCTTTTAGTTTATTTGTGTTATTCCGGTTTCGACGAATACCATCTGTTTCCAAATTATTGTATTGTATAAAAGAAGCTTTCTTGTCACTTTGTATTTAGTTTTGGTCTAGCCAGCGAACGGGAGAGAGCTCTTGTGAATTTTTACGCCCTTTCTTTTAACTCGTAGCGTCTGCTTGCTTGTGTCGTAAAAATTTTGGATCGATTTTTAACCCTTTTTCCGTGATCCAATCGAGCTGAAACTTTGCAGGCAGACTCGTGACAACGATAAAAATGATCTAACAAATTTTCGTTTAAAAAAATGAATGATTTTAGTATAATTTTGGATTTTTCGAAATTTTTTATTACTCCCTTTCGTAGAGTCGCCCGACTCATGGGGTAAGCGCCAAACCTGTTTCAACTAGTAAATGAGAAAGGGAGTATAATGAAAACTTGGTTTTTATGGGTTAGTTTTTTAAATGTCTATTGATAAATTGAATTTTCTTCCCTGTTTACTTGTTCGACTGACACAGAAGTGATTTTTGAAATTCCGATTCGAGGATTTTTTACTGGCGGACAAACCAAGAACCGGGCTTCCTTCGAAGTCTGAAGATGACATGATGAACGATGCTGAACTGCATCAGAATACCAGAGGGATCGCGTTGAATACGGAACTAATCAACTGTGGTGAGGCATCCAAAGGGCGTAGAGATGATTTCGCGATACGACGTTGTGACGCCTAACCAATTGTCAGCTACCGCGTTTCAACATGTGGTTATTTGAATGCTGACAAAAAGAATAATCTTTTTGCATCGATTAGTGACGGAAGATGATTAATGAGTAGTTGACAATAACATGACGCGAAAACGACTTTGGACTAAAGCTTAGGAAAGCCCCTACGACCACTTAAAAGCCGAAATGCATAAAAAATGTAACTGTGTGTTTGATGGGATTGCAAAGCTATTGATTATTATGAGCTTCTATACCATAACCAAACAATTACAGCTAATCGGTATTTTGAACAGTTGGCAAAATTAGGTATTGCACTTAAAAAAGATTAGTGATGGTTAAAACGTTGCTTAAACCGATTATTTTCGGTACAGTTATTTGAGATTTGTATCTGATTGTATCGACGATTGCTAACTAAAATATATTTGTTATCTAGTACTCATGGTTGCTCGTCGAATTGCTAAAAATCAGTTGCCAATCATGGACGCAATCAGATACAAATCTCAAATAACGGTTAGTGGGTCACCGGTTACAATAACATCACTAAAAAGATAGACCTAATTTAACAAACAGAAAGGGGGTAGTTTTTCACCAGGACAACGCTCGACCACATGTGGCGATGGTGACCCAACATAAGCTGTTATTAAACACCCATCTTACTCTCTGGATCATGGTCCTTGCGATTATCACTTATTCGTGTCACTACAAAATTATTAAAATGAAATAAAATGTGTGCAATAGCGCAGGTAAAAACATTCCTCGACTCACTTTTTTATCACTCACTTTTACACAGAAATTTTACCTTATTGGAATAAATATGCTCGTAAAAATGTGGAAGACAGTTACGTAGTTACAAATACAAAAAAAAAATTCTCATAAAAAACGTCAACATTTTTGCATCAGCCCAATGGTGCATCCAGACCGGCCGATACCTCGTCTTCATTGTTGAGTCAGTAATTGGAGGGTATCGGGAATGATACGGCACGGTTCGCCCTGTGGATGTACCTAACTAGATCGGCGCAGCTCAGCATTGGACAAATGATGCTACCATAAAACACCCCCTGAAAAGCTTTTCTGCAGCCTTTATGTGAGAAAAAATGATGTGATACAGCGGTAAAGTGAATATTACAGACCAAGGTTTACCCCCATCACAATCTCGTTTCCATATCTTTGACCCTATATCAAATGTATTAAATATTAATCAGATTTTTGTGGAAAATCTTTGTTCGATAGAGTGAGGAATGGACAAATTAGAAGCGAATGTAATGCTGGCTGTAGTAATAGTGGCTCAGTAGTGTGATAGACAGAATAAAGAAACGAGTGCTGAGATGGTTTCGTCATGTGGAACGTATGAGCGAGGAGAGAATGGTTAAGAAAATATATGAGCGAGTGTTGAAGGCAACAGGAATGGAGGGCGTCCGCGAAAGACCTGGCGTGATCAAGTACTACAAATCGTGAAGGATGACCCTTTTAAAAGCCTCAACAACCGTAGAGCTTGCATGAGAAGATGTATGAACGTAGCCGAAGCAAAAGTGGTGTGCCAAGATAGAATAATGTGGCGTTCTATCGTCTCTGCCTACCCCTGCGGGGAAACGGCGTGATGGTTAACTAGTTAGTTAATCAGATTTAATTTTTAAAATAGTTAATTTTATCTTGAGGTTACCTCAAAGATTTTTGGTATTCGTTGCAATATGAAATTAATTTTTTCGTAATCCTATTTGGTTACTGTGGATAAATCGGTGGCGTTGTTCCCGATGTTATCGAATAATTCTTGTATGAGCAAAGAGAGTAAATAAAATGCGTTCATTATCTATCTATCGCCTTGTCCACGCGTAAAAACCTTTCTTTACTAAATTGCCCGTTTCGAATGAGTTACCCGCGTTTGATCGTAAGATGTAAAAATAAACTAATGATCTAATAATAGCCACGTAACCGTATTAGGAACATCCCCTTTGCCGGAGATTTAACGATATGTAAATAATTAACGCGTTAAATTTACCTATAATGTGCGGCCGATGCGACGTTGGCGAAAATATTCAGCCCTTGAATTATGTAACTTTCCGTGCGGGTTGCTAGTATGAAAATTAAGAGACTTACAGATTTATATTAACAAATCAAATATAGCCATCGATCACTCTGTTCTAGGTGCGCTCCGCCAAGTCGCCAAGTCACGTTACTTTGTTTCCATGAACGTATTAATTTGCAGTACGAATGATTTCAATTCAATTCAATTTATTTATTTATTTTTAATATAACATTTACATTAAAAACATAGGTTTAATTCGTAAATATTATTAACAAGTGAGAAAATATGCAAACAACAATATATCAAAGGTGCAGGAGATTCCTGCTTCGGAAAACCCTCTCAGAGATATGGAACAGATATTTCCAGAGTAATATTGTTCAGCATAGCAGTAGCTCTTTCAACAGGCATAACCATTGGCAGGTTGGTCCTGTATATTGGAATCTATGCTGACGTTGTCTTAGGTAATTATCGGGAACATACAAACCAATGCTGTGCATAATTTCAGGATTATCGATCATACCGCGCAAGAATTGATAAAAATGCGTAATCGGATATACATTCCTTCGTCTGCTGTCACTTCGGCCGACAGACATTGGTGCAATCCATCGTACGACTGCAAAGGGCTACTTAATCAGTCATAGGGAGCCTTAATGTCTGTCTGTGCTGGTATCTCTAAAAAAGACGCGTTACATGTCAAAGACGCCTACATATGAATGTGTTGATCTGGCTCGGCAAAAAAAGGAAATTCGGTTAAATAAATATTATAAAAAAGTAACCAATAAAAACCAAGTTTTTATTATACTCCCTTTCTCATTTACTAGTTGAAACAGGTTTCGCGCTTACCCCACGCGTTGTGCTTGAGTCGGGCGACGCTACAAAAGGGAGTAATAAAAAAATTCGAAAAATCCAAAATTATACTATAATTATTAATTTTTTTTAAACGAATATATTTTTTAGATCATTTTTATCGTCGCCACGAGTCTGCCTGCAAAGTTTCAGCTCGATTGGATCACGGGAAGAGGGTTAAAAATCGATCCAAAGTTTTTTCGACAGACAAGCAAGCAGACGCTACGAGTTAAAAGAAAGGGAGTAAAAACTGAAGAGAACCCCCGAGTTGCGTGCTCGCCGCTACTTTGCCAAAGAAACAAGCAACACGTAAAAATAATTAATTAATACTTGTTTCTTACAGAGGTCAATAGGGGTAAAAATTCTTTATATTTATAGATAAGTACCTACTAGCCGTACAACTGTGAAAAATCACGGAGAAGGCGTAAATTAATGGTTCGCGTCTTAGCCAAGCCCTGCTTTTATAATGTGTAGGTATATACAGGGTGTAGTAGAGTAAGTCCACAATGCTTTACAGGTAGATTCCTGCCTTGATTAATATCAAGCATATTTTTATTTTCAATATTTCTGTCTTAATTTTTACAAAACGTTGAAGTATAATTACAGTAATTTATATCGATTACGAAAAAGTCATTCGTTTCAATAAATGTTAAATAAAATAATAAAAACCCTGAAAATTTCGAATTGGAATGTTTTCCAATTGGAAGGTTTTTATCAACTTATTTGACTTGCATTAAAGGGAATGAATTTTTCACATTAGATACAAGTTACTATAATGATATAGTCCAACGTTTTGCAAAAAAATAAGTCAGAAATATTGATTTTAAAAAATGCAAATTTTGATGTCGCATATCTCCTTAACTACTGATATAAAGTCATGGGTGCTTGAACATTTTCGACTCATAATCAAGGCAGGAATCCACCTGTAAATTATTGTGAACTAACTCTGTTACAGCCTGTATAGTATATTTTTGACGGGACACGGAGAAGCGATGGTGTCTAATCGACGCGCGCCGTCCGCGCCTTCGTGGTTCGAGTTTCTCTCCAGCCGTTTAATTTCGTTTTTTAACCGTGAATTCTAGGAAGCTAAAGACTTACGGAACAGACAAAACCTATTATATATAGATTAAAATATAAATATAAAAAATTTTAAATCGAAATGTTAAGAATATATTAATAACGAAATTATAAGTATTTAAAAAATATAAATGAATTGAGTAAATTCTAACATCAGTACGACTTTAATTAAGGATAAATTATAGAAGTCTCACAGAGACTAAGCTAATTTATATATGAGAAAAGTAGATGGAAGTCTCTTATACGATGGCTCAGGCTAACAACCTGTATGAGCTGGCTAAAATGATCACTCTACACAATACAACGTTCACCAATTCCATCGTAAGGACATCCACACATTATCAAAATTTGAAAGTTCTATATACAAGATGTACCAGAGCTAGCAGCAGAAACTTTGCCGGTAGATTACTGCCTATGTTATGAGTCTAAAATGTTTAAGCAACCATGACCTAAGTCTATAATGTTCAGCAACCATGATCAATAGTTATGGAGATATGCGATATCAAAGTTTGCACTTTTTTTCAATATTTCTGACTTATTTTTTACAAAAAGTTGAACTATCATTACAGTAACTTATATCGATTATTAAAAATTCATTTGCTTCAACAAAACTTAAATAAAATCATAAAAACCTTGTAAAAAATAAACTTTTTTCAATTTTTGCAAGGTTTTTATCATTTTATTCGACTTGTAAAAGCGAATGAATTTTATGTAATCGATATAAGTTACTGTAATAGTAGTTCAACTTTTTTTTTAAATAAATCAGAAATATTGAAAATATGCAATCTTTAATATTGCATATCTCCATAACTATTGATATGAGGTCGTAGTTGCTTGAACATTTAAGCCTTATAACATACACAGGAATCTACCGGCAAAGTTTCTGCTGCCAGCTCTGGTACACCCTGTATATATATGTTCGAAACAAGAACCTTTCATATATTACTACATACAGGTTGTTAGTCCCAAGTGATCTACTTTTCTCATATATAAATTTCCTTCGTCTCTGTGAGACTTCTATAATTTATCCTTAATAAATTAATCATCCATCTGGGGACAAAATCCAGTGTGTTCTTAGAACATACTTTTATATAAAAATATTGTTTAGTTAATAATACAATCTGACGTAATAGTGTAGCTACGATGGCAGATCATTGGCAGGTGAGAGGCGCCTCAAAAATCACTCTGATTTCAAAACGGTTTTAGAGATGCCTGGTATTGACAACTCCGTAACCGGTAAAGGTGAAAATAAAACACCGTGTGAAAGTGAGAGTATATATAAATGATATTTTCTTGCGCGCTGCGCACAGGTAAGAAACATATATTGTAATACGTTAAAACGTAAAGGCGAAAAGGCCCCGATATTTTATTAGACGTTAGTACACTTAAAGCGGGACAGCCATTTGACGAGAGAAAGTCCGGATAAAATACGCCTGTCAAAAGTTGATACCTTTTGTAGCTATTCGGTTAACTAATACCCGTTTTACCCGAGTTGGAATGATGTTTATAAAATATTTTGTGACGTAATATTGTATAAATTTGAGCGAATTCTCCAACATTTTGACAGTGCCTGAATTCGTATTTCATTAATTTGGCTTTGTTCAGTGTATACGATGTATTTATTAATACGGTCTACGGTGAGATGAGAAACAGTTAAAATAGATGTTGCGAATTAAAAAGATATTTTTATTGCAAAACGAAGTTTTTTATAAATAAACTAGCACAGTGCACCCGTGAA
The DNA here is from genome assembly GCA_016648135.1 of Agrypnia vestita. Classification (NCBI taxonomy): domain Eukaryota; kingdom Metazoa; phylum Arthropoda; class Insecta; order Trichoptera; family Phryganeidae; genus Agrypnia; species Agrypnia vestita. The sequence continues at coordinate 150,706 of JADDOH010005793.1, read as the reverse complement.
AAATTATGGGAGATAAATAAATGCAGAATTTTGAAGCTGAAAATTTACGAATAGAAAACCATTTGTTTTTTAATTGACTTTATTCGCTTTGATGTAAAACAAAATTTAATAAAATAATAATATAAAAAATGTCAAGAACGTGTAATTTTGTACCACGCCATTTATAGATTGGGGCAGATTATTCCAAAGCACAAATGTTAGATTTGAAAGTAACAACTTGGAAATATTAACTATACCCGTGTGAGGAATATAGTGGATAGGTGACAAGTAGTTATATGGTTTTGAGAGCAAATATATTATGACTAATTGACTGAAAATTTCCGGCAAAAAGGGTAGACCTCTTTCCGTTTAAGAAAGACAATATGTGTAAGCCGTGCGTACATTGTTTCGTTCGAAAGAAGTAAATGGGAAACATCTGAAATTTTAAATGTATCCAGAATTCGGTTAGTAGGTAAGTATTAACTATACGTGTGCGAGGAATATAGTGGATAGATAAAGAGTATATGGTTTTGAGAACAAAGATTACATAACTGATTGACAATATTTACAGCAAAACGCGTAACTACGTGCACTAATAGCAAAGAACGGGAAAAAATGTAAATAGGAAACATCTGAAATTTTAAATGTATCCAGAATACGTTCCAGAACGGTTAGTAGGTAAGTATTAACTAGACGTGTGCGAGGAATATAGTGGATAGGTGAAGAGTATATGGTTTAGAGAGCAAATATTATGTAACTGATTGACAATATTTACAGCAAGACGCGTAACACTAAGTGAACATCTGAAATCTTACATTTATCCAGAATCCGGTTGGTAGGTAAGTATTAACTATATGTGTGTGAGGAATATAGTGGATAGGTGAGGAGTATATAGTTTTGAGAGCAAATATCTTATGACAAACTGACAATATTCACGGCAAAACGGGTAACTACAGCAAAGAACGGGAAAAAATGTATACGCCAAGGAAACATCCGAAATTTTAAATGTACCCATAATTCAGTTGGCAGGTAGCTACCGAGGTTGGATACTTTTTCACAACCAGACATTAATTTATTCGAAATATGCGTGCATGCGTCTACGCTCGAATGCCATTATTACAAGTGCTATCGACGTGTCAGTTTTTCTTTACCTGATTTATAATTCACAGCGATCGGGAGATACAGGGAAGGGGGCCCCCGCCCCCCGCCCGCCCCGCCAGCAATCGATATTGTAATGCTTTACCGGCCCATGCCATCCTATGCTCGCGTTTATTTTATTTCCTTTACATTTAAAAAACACGCGCGACCGGCGAGCGGTTGTGTGAGAACACCTCATCACTCGCACGTGTCCACTGGAAATACATCGACACGAAATTCCAATTTCGTCAGACAGAAAAATATAATTTTTTTACAAGAGAGGGAAAACCGTTTTGAAAATTCAATACTTTTGATTTATCGACGTCGACTTTAGAATTTTTTGAATATTAAATTATGTTTATGAACTATGTTTTATATAACTCTATATACAAAAGCTCTATATAAAAAATCAAATTTGTGTGAAAGTAAAAAATATTTCCCTTTTTTCTCTAGCACCAAAAATCGCGTCTGCTCTCACAAGTATGCGTTATCTTAACAATCATATCTTGACCGCTAATGCGCAGAATGTCTTGTAGGTACATAGTAGTATAAACTTCATGGAGACTTCTTTGTTAAATTTTGAATAGAAAATTTTTAATATTAATTTTGAAATAAACTTTGGATAAAGTGTCACGGTGCAGAAATTTGAACAAGATTTTTGGAAAGATTTTAACCACTTTATTTGACATGTATCAAAGTAAGTGAATGAATATTCAATATAAATTACGTTCATACTAGAGTAATAAGGTTGTACAAAAGACAAGACAGAAAAATTGAAGAAAGAGAAGCAAACTTTGATACCTACTTAAGTGTTGATAATCAAGTATAAGGAATATAATATTATTTATACTCAAACTACAAAGAATTATTTTTTTTCAAAATTAAAAGAAGACTTTTACTACTAGTTTTTGCTACTAGCTATAAAACACCCTATATAAAAATGTTCACTTTGTCAATTATGTCATGATGAAATTTGACAGATCTTGATATTTCGCGTAGAAGCTTTGTAAATAAGTACGTCCTGTCTAATTTTGTCTTAAAAAATCTTTACTGTGAGAATAGGTGGATGACACTGGCCTCTCACACCGATGGTTCAGGGTTCGATTCCCGGTGAGGTCTCAATTTAATCCGTGTGATTGACTCAAGCCTGGGCCTGATGTATGTCGCTTCTGTAATTGGGCCTCCTGGCCCATTGAAGCGTAAAAAAAATTACTTTAAATACGGTAGAAAACGGTTTGTTTCACTAATTTTTAAAATATTAAATTAAAGTCAATTTCCGCCAAAATTATCGAAATACTAGAATTTGACAGATGTCTTGACTAGACATAAATGAATACATCCCTGTATTTTGTCTAAAGATTTATATCGATTTTTTGTCCTGAGAATAGGTAGTGAGGTACGAATAGTCAAACATTTTCGATATGCGCCATTTCGAAACAGGACAGTTTGACTAATTAACATATTTATTTAAAAGATTATTTTTTTCTGAAAAGTTTGAACGAAATCCGATAAGGGATTTATCGTTTCCAGAAACTCTGTTATATCCCACATATAGTTTAGAGATAATCTTTTTGATAGAGGGTTGTTTCGGGGTGTCTTGGCTGGGCTGACGAAAAGGGATTGAAATTTTTTTGGAAGTTGCGTCGTGAAAGACAAAATATGTACAGTGGGTGGCCAAATTATTAGGGACAGTGCTCAGATTTTACTTTTTTCTAGTTTAACAGCATTTATCACACAGATAATTGGTTGTAAGTCAAAAAGATATTTTTTATTTACTAGGGTGTGTTATTGAGATCATAAAAACAACAAGTTTCGTATGCAAAACTATTGTATATTTTTCTTATAAGTGTTCATGTGAATTAATAGAAATCTAATAAAAATAATCTCAGCATTACGTGATGCCATCCCTTGCTGCAATTATGGCTTTATGCGTCGGGGCATACTCTTTATACAGACTTTAGCATTTTTTTGGAGTTCGGGGTTGAGATGCCATTTTCTGATGAGTGTTTCAATCAACTGTCGTTTGGCGGTGATCACTTACTTGGCGATTGTCCATTTGGTGAGCTCCCACATGTTCTCTATGGGATTCAAGTCTGGTGAGTTCCCTGGCCAGGGAAAAATAGTTTTTTTTTTTCAACCAGGAATGCAGTCACACTCCTAGCTTTGTGGAAAGATGCTGGGGAACCATTCTTCGAGCTGTGGTAGTAGGCGAGTTTTTAGTACTCTCTTGTACTGGTCTTGCCTCGTGGTCCCTTCTACGATGTTTAGGCACCCCGTGCCCTTGGTTGAGATAATAGACCACACCATGACAATAACCGTGTGTTTAACCCGCTCAACAAGACAGTCTGGATGGAACTGCTCTCCAGGGCGTCGTTAGACGAATGAACTTTTATCGACCAAAATCTGAAACGTCGATTCGTCGGAGAATAATACCTCTAAAATACTATAATTATCACAAAGATTCGTTATTGACAAACAGGATAATTAAAAAAATTATACTTAATCGACTCTAGTCTTCAACAGTCATGTTTTGATATTGTTTGGTCTATTACAGTCGCTTTTTCTTCATGGCTTCGGTGAGGCGTGGTTTTTTGATAGGCCGACGACCAATCAGGTTTTCTTCGGCTAACCGCCTGCGGACTGTCCTTTCTGAAACTTTCTTTCCTTCGTCGTTCATCATCGTAGTCAGACGGGCAACACTCTTCTTACGATTTTCGAGGCAGATATCCCTGATTTTACAATCGGTACGAAGAGTGGTGATCCTTTTTCTGCCACATTTTCCCATTCGGCCTGCTTCCAGGGGTTTGTTTTGAACGATTTTAATTTTTATACGGTTGACGACAGACTTCAAAACATCCGAAATAGTTGCTATGTCTTTCTGGGAATGTGAGAAATGAAGTAATAATGTCTGCATGTCTCTACATTTTTTCGGGGACATGTTTGAAGTCTTACCCATGCTAAAAAAGCAATTTTGACGTGATCACGGTATATTGTAAAAAAAATTGAAATTCATTAGTAAAATTCAGCAAATACAATGCAAATATAAATATTACTTACGTTTTAATTATTTTGGATGAAAAAAACTTGGAAAATATAATTTTAAAATATTTTAAACCACTTTCTTACACCGGTAATTTTCAACAAGCGTCAACCAATGGAGAGATAACATCACTTAAGTCATAATGAGGCAGGTTTTCAGTATTGCCACTTACAAAAACTGAAAATAATGATACCAGGAGCAATATCAAATAAAACAACCGCATGAAAATCTATTCGTTTTGCTCGTAAAATGGTTTATACAGAAATTACATAAATATGAGCACTGTCCCTAATAATATGGCCACCCACTGTAAAATGCTGTACACGATATTCATTATATCGAGGTATGGAATTTACAACATTTTTTGGTGCATTTGAGATGTTGGTCAATGCACGTATTTACACTTATGTACGCAAAACATTAAAGAAATCACCCACTTTTATATTGACTTAAGTAACATTTAAATTAAAAATATAATTTTACTCAAAAGTACACTTTATGTAATCGAAGCACCTAATGATCCGTCGTCACCAGAAAAAAGGCTAATTGGCAAACGATATCACACATCACTCAGATTTCAGAAGTCGAGGAGTTAAATTACATCCGCGATGGCGCGTGCCCAGCGGTTAGCTAGACCAATGAAAAGTACTACTTACGTATCCCAGCACTATTCACCTTGACACTATTTCTAACGGCTTTTTACAACTATAACTGCAAAGTATTTGATTTTAAAACAACAATAAAAATAAAAAATTTAAAAAGAGCAAAAGGATTTTGTGGTAACATTATTAATATAAATATGCTTTGTTTTCGCCACTTATTTACTGAAAATATTAACATTTAAAAAAAATCAGGTGTTTATAGACTGATTTACAATGATTATAATTATTTTTATTATATAAGAAACACGTTTAGAAATTTTGATGTAGAGTTAAGGAGCACTTAAGGTGTTTAATTAATTAACAATAATTATTCAGAATTTGTGAATCTTCTTTTGGTTATGTATAATTTTTTTGATATTAATAAGGGTTAACAAAATTTACATAAAAATTATACAGAATCACAGTTGGATAAATTAGAAATTTTGTAAATAAAAAAAAAAAAGTATTAATAGTTCATTGAATATTATAAATAACCACCCCGCTTTACAAATAGTTATCCTTTAAATTTGTTTTCATGATAGTACATAATTATTTATTCATTTCCCAAATATTATTTTTAGTGTCCATACTTCGATTTTTAATTTGCATCATAACGAAGAGACCATCGGCCCTGAAACATGTTGATATTTTCAATAAATAAGTGGTGAAAACAAAGAATATTTTTATTAATTCGCTTCTTTTTTTAAATAGAGATGCGAACACGGAATACGTGTTGCATCAATATTTTTGCTTTTCTCAAACTAAGCCTGTGCTATGAAAATAACTTGCTGATGTCCTGTAATGGGGCTCACACCACCGACCACCGGACCACGAGGTAAACGTCCGTAAAAAACAAGCTATTACTATATTACTAGCTGTAACCCGTTAAAAATGACTGAACATTGGCTTGCGTCATTGCAAAGCCCTAGTATATATTTATAGCATATTGATGACGGTCCACATGCGTTAATCGAAAACATCAACTCAATATCTTCAATAAAAAATATTTTATTTTGCACATAGTACAGCAAATTTCATTTGTTTTCGTTGCTATGCTACAGAACGAACGGAATTATTTACACTCGTCCTTATGGAGCTTTTATAATAGTGAATAAATATTCAACTTTATATTTTTAAATGTTTTACCTGTAGTTGGAAATGTGTCAAACTCGAACGCACACACGGCGACGTACCTTTATTATGATTGCCCCAAAAACGATACAAGCAGTGCGCAATATTTCCATTGACAAAAAAAAGTAAGAAATGTATTATAAATTAACAAGTTACACAATATCAGTGCGCATGTGCGGAGTGAGCGAGTTCCAAGTCAACGTCGTCTACTTTACTTTATATGTTATTATTACGTTTTTTTTTTGTTATTCCTAGTTTCGTGTTATACAGTTTACAAAAAAATAGATAAATAGGAGATCCAGATTCGAGTCCCGATATCACCCAAATATTTTTTCGTTGATTTTATTTTTCTGTATGTCTTTTTAATTGATTAATAAATTAGGTTTTAAATTCACATAACTTTGTTCTGAAATTGCAACTTCACAATAAGAATGTGTTCTTTAATACAATACACGTGGTTCCATTATGAACTCTTTTGAACCCCTCCCTCGCCCCATGTAGCCCTATTTTTGCTTTGACTCGCCCACCTAGTGGAACGTAGTTTTTTCCTAATAATTTCAGATGACATTTTGTGCTGTTTTCTCTAATAAAACTATTTTAAAAATTATTTATTACGTGCAAACCAATCTACGCAGATTTATCGATGGCATGTTCTGTACCGTTTTAATTGTGCCGAATAAAATAAATGAAAGAATTACGTAGCTCGACTCTGACCCCTCCCCTGACGTAGCCCAGCGTAGCTTTCTAACTAAACTCCCCCCCCCCTTGATCAGGCCACGATATGGAAGCTAGTCTATAAAAGTATAGATACTCGCAAAAGTTAAAACCAGATGCACTGTAGGGCGAGAAGCTTTTGGGCCCTTATCTAACGTGGGCCCCAATGCGCCTTGTTAGCGTAGCCACGCCACTGCAATAATCTAAAAAAGCTCATAAAGTTTGGTCAACGCTACCATTTTAAATCTTTATCAATCTCTGTAAATTTAATATTCTATTTGTATTTTAAAAAAGTCACACTTTATAACTCGTAACCTTGATTATCAATCAAACATTTTCATTAGCCATATAAAAGTTATAATTTCCTGAGAAACGCTCTAAAGAACATGACAGATATTCAATAACTGAAAAGTTATTAGGATAATACGACCAAGTCGTAGCAATTTCGCCGGCCGGCACCAAAACATCAGGCAAACGCTTTCGATTCAATTTTCAGCGCTACGGTCTTACTGTCGCGCAAGGCGGCAAAGTCCGACAAAAAGCGTAATCAATTACCGCGTGAGAGTTTACGCGACCGATTACACAATTCGACCTTTCTACTCGAGGAGGCCGCTTTCCACGGCGACGCGGGAGCGCCGCATCCCGATAATGCGCACGCGGGACAATAGCTATCGATCGGCCGCGCCGCGCCGCCGTCGCCACCCGGCGGCGGAAAGCGGAAACAGAGACCGCATTGACAGCCCGGCTTCCCGCCAAACCTAGAGGCGTCCTCCACCCACGAAACGTCCGCGAAGGGAAACTTAATGATCCCGAATTTATTCTGCATCGGCACGGACAGTTGCGGTTGTGCGTCAAGCGAGTACTCCGGTGGTAGGTTCATAGTTCATCAGATCTTGATGAAAGAAAAACCAGCGGGAAAGTTATCGGATGAAACGCGGCTCGTAAAGCCGCCAGGGAAAATTTACAGATTCGCATACGTACAAGCATTGACGTATTATAATATAGACAAGTTATTCCCATACTAGCCGACTTTCATGTGTAGCTAATATTGCATTGAAGGAGACAACAAATCACATAATCAAGTAAAAATCAAGTAATTTGAAGTCACGGTGACTAAAATAACATACTCTTTCTTACAATAGTGTACGATAGTGTTCCTTTTTTCCCCGGGACTTTTTTTCGGCGTAGCGTCCGTTAGAAAACGAATGCAAAGAAGGCAATTACCTTAATTTTGAGTTGCCAAGATTTCACGCTTGTAACGTATCTACAGTTTATTATATCATTGCGTACAAGTACTCGTATGTTGAAATTTCCAGGGGGAACGAATCACTGAGAAAAAAGAAAGCTTTATATCTGCGTTGCTATATTTGGAGACCCCCAAATTTCCAGTCCCCTACACCACCGCCCTCGCAAGTGACTCCAGGGTCTCTCCAACGTCAAATGCAACACATCCACCATTATGATACTCTTCCGGACCTCCTTCGTTCTAAAATTCACGTGACAACTTTCTTGGCGCTTTCTATTGGCGCTTATATAGGGTGGTCCATCCGACACGCCGGATTTAATTTTATATGAAACACACCAAATAAGTATTTAATCAGGCAACTTTTATCTATACCTATAAATGTCTGTCTGTTCTCTATACAAATCTACACCGTTTATCCAATTGGATTCAAATTTTGCATACTTATGCTTAGGACCCGGCGGGTAACATAGGCGACATTTCCCCCCTATTCGTTTACCTCTTCCCCTCCCCTTGATATATTTTTGAAGTAAATCTGTACCGTTTGACCGATCGGACTCAAAATTTGGAAACTTATTCTTTAGGACTCGGCGGGTAACATAGGCGACATTTCCCCCTATTACTTTACCCCTTCCCCTCTCCCTGATATATTTTCGATGCAAATCTGTACCGTTCGAATCGAACCTTTGTTTTCCCTCATAAATTTATCGTCAACTTAATCCTTAACCCGTGCAACGTCGAGTACGAACAGCTAGTTGATTTATAAAGTAGACATATTGAAATTAAGAATGGTGTGGACCAAATGACCGCCGTGGCTGTGTTGGCATACCCTAAGCCAAGATGATTAAAAAAATCTGTTTTGTGGTTTGCTAGCTCGACAAGTGGCACAAGGATGAAGGTTCAAGCGTTGAGGACGACAAACTGTTGATGTTCCTAGATACTCATCGCTACTTTCACTGACTACTGCAGTATTTTCAGCTGACCGCACAGGATGAATGTTAAGTCACTCACAGCTTTCTGATTTGTAGGTGTAATTAACAAAACTTAAACCTACTTACATTCTGGCCGAATGGGAATGTTTTATTTATATGTTAATTCACACAGAACATGGAATCTACTTGTCTGTAATGGTGTGTAGAGAAGAGTCAAAATAAGGATGAAGCAATATTGGAAAAGCGGTAAATAACTCTGGCTAGTAAGATGTCGGTTAATTAGCACAGTAAAATCATTTTCCATGCAAATTTTCAACGCTGAATAGCAGTATTAATGAAATCGTGAATCAATTTATAACGTAAATACAAATTAATATCCTCATTCCTACCACAAATACTAACTAATGAAGCTATAATGAAATGTTTTCGACCGAGATCAATCATTAATAATCATGATAGCACTTTCTTTGCGGTAGTTTTCCAGGAAATCTTAATCGACTATTGTCAACAACCAGATTAGTTATTCGACGAGTCTGATATTTGGCATGAATACCAACTAGTCGTGCTTAGCAACATCTATTAGCAAATCCTACAAAATTTTCCATTCCCACAGATCTATAATTACCGTGTTCCGTTGATAAAGCCTTAAGTCATCGAGCGTACTAGTAATAATGCCCATAGCCTCCCTCCTAAGTGGGGACCATACACTAGATAGCTCATTTGTTATTTATCTTTAAATATGTACATTGTAATAATAAAAATGGATAATTTCTATAGCGCCATTTTCGTAAAAAAAATCACCTCAAGGGCGTTTTACACTAACATCGTTTAGTCCTACACTAGTATTTAATTTGATGGAAAGGATTTTACAAAAAGGTGCGTTTTAAGTGTTTTTTTTAAAACTGTTTCTGATGCACTTTTCCGTATTACGGAGGGAAGAGAGTTCCACGCCTTTGGGACTGCCACCGCAAATGCCCGTTCACTAAACTTAGTCTTCTGGTTGTGGATGGTCGGTTCTGCAACCCATCCTGCAGCTGAAGTACTGGCTGACCTCAGAATTTGGCGTCTACTATTTAAGTCGTCTGGGATGCAGAGTACTTGAAGATACAGAGGCGCCATATTATGTGTCGCCTTGTACATTAACCACGACTCTTTGAGGAAAACGAAGCCAATGTAGTTCACGCAAAAGGGATGTTATATGCGAGAATTTTGATGCTCCGTATACTATTCTTGCTGCCGCATTAAGAATTGACTGTGGTCTATCCAGCTGGAATTTTGGAAGTCCAGCATAAATGCTATTACAGTAGTCCACACGTGACACCACAAAAGCGGTGTAGATGTCGCGGCCCATAGTAGCTCTGTCTTGGATGGATTTAAAGTGGGGCTGTTTTGTGCCATCCATTTGCCTATTTTCTCAACACATTTTGCAATTTTTTGTTTTAATTCGTTTTAATTACATTTGTTTCAACTATTAGTTATGCGTTGAGAGGCACAAAGTCCTCACTTATATACCTTATAATAATGGGAAAGATCGAAGGACATAGGACAGTAGGAAACAGGCATCTTGGCCGAGGAACTTCCGTGACTGGAACCAAGAGTTCCAGTACCTTAAGACTGGAATCAAAATGACTGTTTCTTCTAGAAAAGGATAAGGAGGCCTACGCCAGGGTGACCGTCGACATTAAAATAAAAACAAAAGATCTTTCTATAAACAATAAAAGATTAATCTACAAAAAGTTGTCCTATTCCAGGCTCAGCTTTAGCCAACCAGAGCGTTTTCGTGACCAGTCCAAACGTCCCGTATTTTATACAACGCTACCAGTGGTCGGTACAATTACATTCCCGGTTAAAGCGGCAACGGGAATAAAACTGAAGATCTAAAAAGTTACCAGATAAGATAAGAAATGTTATGGTTTACGGTTTCACTATGATGAATAAACGGTAAATCAATAAGCATATATCAGTTTCGATTCTGACGATCAACATACCTATTCTAAAATAATAAGACACGTTGACTGAAATAGAAAATCTCTTTTTTTTTTAATCTTACGCTTCATCGCCAACAGGAAACACATGACGTTTAAGTAAATTCCACAGATAAACATTATTTATATTTACGAATAGAACGACAGCTGTCACGATAGTGTCGCCAGAGCCACCAATAAAACGAATATTGTACTTGACAAAACTGATTCTGGAATTTCATTTCCGTTTCATTTTTCACTTTCCTCGTCATGTTCTTGCGGAGGCGGGGGGGGGGAGTTAATCCAGACATCGTCGCTCGGCGGCCAGTTGTAGTAGGCCGGGTCAATCCGCAAAATGGCCATTTATTTCTAGATAATATTTGTAATCAAACACCGAATCAAAAAGTTTTGTCGATACTGGATGCATTCGTAAATAAGCGCGTTATAAAGAATTTTCATTTGTTTAGAAAAAATCTGATTGTCTTTGTGGTACTCTACCATATCGTTTGTACTTACATTCCCAACAGGTAGTTAGTAGAGGCAGTTGGGCGTTGGTCAGTTATGAAGCAGTACTTGTTTTGTAATCATCATTATATCGCCTCTTTAGAGGTAAAACACACTGCAATATTGGCCAAAATGAGTTATGAATACAAACATTTATAATTTTTCCATTTGTATTACAGGTAAAAATCAGTTAGTGAATATTCCGTGTATATCCCCGAATTTATTCAATAATTTTTATATCACATTTTGAATGTTTAAACCTCATAATCCCAAAACTACTCCAACGTCACTTAGTGAGTTTTACCTCTAAAGGAACGAAATATGTTACAGACAAAATTTAGATAATTTATACATTAATTAGTATAGTGTATACATTCATAAGAGATGGGCCGATGATATTGTCGCTGTGGGGGGAAAGAAATGGCTACAATTAGCCAACAACAGGGAAGAATGGAAAAAATAAGGAAGAGGCCTATATCCAGCAGTAAAAAGACGAAGGCTGATGAAAAAGAAAAAAAGATACATTCATGGTACTAGTTAATATATACATTATCAATATTTAACACTTGCAACATATTTATAAGTATTAAATTCAAACCCTAAAAGGAATATTGAAAAGCGCATAGCGCATCTCCCTCCCTCCTTGTACCCAAGAAAACCTGAGACACTCTCTAGACCTTGCCTCAAAAAATTACTGTCTAAGTCGGACGTACGGCAGAATAACCCGGAAAACTTCACTTGGTGGAAGGATATACCTCCTCATGCCATATCATTTCAAAATGCAACGAATGGGAAAATTTTCCGAAACGATGCAGAAGTTTCTAACTTCGGGCCGGTTGCATCAACTCGGTTTAGAGTATCTATCAAACGTTTAAACCATCGATTTTTGCGTTTTCCATCAATCAAACAATCCGTTTTCGTAAAAATGTATACGAAAGATTACCTAAATCCAAGTTGACGCAAACGCCCCTAAGTCAATGGTTAGTCCTGCAAAACCTCCAAGATTATAAGGAATTAATTAATTGCCATCTAAATGGGAGCAAGTAGTGCCTTAATAATGGTGAATACTTTTTGATTAAATTGAGTATACATTTGGCAGGGGCGGGCAGTGAGAATAAAAAGCATAACTTTTATTTAAACATATTTTGATGGAAAAAAAATCGAAATTAAATAATTATCTGGCAGGATGAAATATTAAAATCATAACAATATGTTCATTATTGTGATAGGAATATTACGAGATATACCTCTTACAAATACGAGATATATTTCTTTTCAAAATATATGCTTAGGAAAGTCATGCTTTTCGTTTTCACTGCACGCCTCTGACAAATAGGATAACATTTTTTTAATAAAATTTTCAATTTTAGTAGTAAAATGGCACTTATTTACGAATCAACCTAATAGTCGTTCTGCCGAGGCGCGTTTGTCGGGTTTTATGACCGTCTCAGTGCAAATGCGTTTTTTCGCGAGGTTAAAGATTGTACCCATTAAACTTTAGAATCAGACCGAGAATTTTTTGTGCCGCAGATAGCGTTTATTGACTCCATCAAAATATTATGAATAAAAATTCCGAAAAAACATTTTTCGATTTTTAGGCACCATGCATCCAGTGCATACATCCAATACAATACATACAATGAGATAAATATAATCAAGTTATGTGCAAAATTCCACAGCGCTATGTAGGTAGACCTCTTTCCATTTAAGAAAGACAATCGAATTAGTATGTGTAACCCGTGCGTACGACGCACATAGTTTCGTTGTGTTGGTGTTTACGGGTATAAATACCAACACAACGAAACAATGTGCCTCGTACGCACGACTTACACATACTAATTCGATTCGTTTATAAATGTAAAGAGGTCTAAACGAGATTTCTATTTTTAATCGAAATACTTGACTTAAAATACTATTTTCGTTTAGTTCGAAATGTGAAACCCGTACTAGATTTTTTTCTGTTTGTGCCTCTAACTGTCTACAATATAATTATATATATCAAAAAATAATTAAATTGTGCGACAAATAGAACGAGAATCGATGGAAAACCCTAACCGAATATTTAACAGATAGACGACAAAATTTAGGGGAAAAAATATTATATTTATTGAAATTATTTAGTTAAACATTTCTTAAAATACGCCATTTTTTATTTGGGAATTACAATCGCCCTTGTTACTTCTGGAGATTTAAAAAATGATTATATGTAAATTTTGTATAAATTAATATACATAATATCGTTTAGCAAGAAAAATTTACGATTTTAAAATGAAATTGGCAATTATTCACGGATTCATTTCTATCTACTGCAATCTACTTTAGGAATAATTTTTAATCGATCCAATATTTTATTTTTCTATTTTGTAATATTATCGTCAATAATGTACATCCCTAATAATATAAAACCTTTTCGCACATTGTTGATTTAATAAACACAAAAATGAATGAAACATACAATTGTTAATAACAAACATAACAAAATAAATCATAGATCTAGTTTAGATCCTGAAATATGTATTATCAAATCTTGCTCACACATTGGTATATGTATATAGAATATAATTTTTTTTATTTAGTATAATTGAATGGGCGTATTATAATAAAATATGTATATGGTTAAGTGTTGATACAATGGAATAAATAAATTTGCAATAGTGGGACATCCATTGTTACAGTAATTGTTTGGATTAACCTGTGTCTTTCTGAAAGACGACATAAAGATGGTATTAATTTCATTCATCTATCAAAGGAGAAACTGGTTAAACAAGAGATTATTCCTCCAACTAATTATTTATTTTGCTTTAAATCTTATAATACACATTTATATATTTTAATTGAACCGGTTTCATTTCATTGGAAAATTAAATTTAGAGCAAACTCCAATGCTTCTGGTTATGTTCAGATGGATGTTACAAAACGTAAGCTAAAAAATAATCAGAATAATCCTCACATCCGTGTCTGTCTGTCACCAGTGTCACATTCCCAGTCTTATATCCTTCTCTCTCTGGCTGTGGCAATATTTTTCTCGACTCACAAAACCTAATCTCTGTAGCCTCGAACTCAATAATCTTCATCCACTATTTTAGCTTCACAATTTTCAAGCATATAGATAAAATGTATTTTTTTATTTTCAAATGTTCACGATTGTTGAGCTAAACTAAAAATAAATGTTTACTCTGTGTCAACCAAATATATGGTGGACTTTCAGTAATAATTTCAAAATAAATAATAATGTATCCAAGCTAAACAATACTTTAGGGAGTAAAAACTTATGTCATCAATATCAACATTATAAGCATTTCCGAATCAATTCTTTATCAAAATGCTTCTAAGTTTTACCTGTTATGAAATACGGAAAAAATGTAGGCAATGGAACAAAACACACGTTTATACTTATATATCTAATATATTTTTGACATATTGAGTACCTACGCTGTTAAAATAAATAACTAAAAATTAGTTCAAATGAACACATATCACATTATAAGGATTAGAGTTAATAGAAAGAGTAATCGGTTGAAGAAAAATATATTAAGTTTACGTGAGTTGAGCTGTTAATCAAGCAATAAATTATATAAAAACATAAAAATGAACAGAACAGCAATGCTGTCAAATTTAAGTGCATACATAATAAAAAATATCGATGAGCACACGTTCTGAGGTTAGAGACGGGGATAGAACATTACGCCAAATTATCGAAGAAAAGTGATTATTTTACTCACCTAAACCATCAATAACACATTTTTTCAAGAGATAAAACTAAATATCGTCGAAAAAACACGAAAAATTAGACACACCGACGATACGATACCGAAATACATGAAGCAGTTACACCAACAGAGCAAGTTTAATCACAATATTCAGTGTTTCAACCTCTGAAAAAACTCTTACCCAAATAGTTTGCTAAAAATAGGGAAACCGAGGTGAAACGTCTCTTTTAAGAGAAAATTTAGAAATCTGTTTTTGCAACTAATACACATTTTACAGTTTATTCGGTAAGAAAATATTTCTGTAACTTCCTTTTTCCTAGGATTTAGCAAAATAAATATTAAGAACTTTTTTTAATTAACTGTTGTATAACTATATGGTCATGCTTATAAAATGAACTTTATGTTTTTAACTATTATATATATTATTACTATTATATTAAGATGGTGATTCACAATCTAACACAACTAGCGTTTTTTTTTTTCCTTTCCTCTCATTGGACGACGAATCAACACTGATGGATTTCTTTCTGTTTTCCAAACCTAATGGGTATATCAAATCATTTTTAATACACATGTACTGTTGCAACGCATTCTTAATTTGCCTATTTTTATTAGAAAAACCAAGAAATACAATTGGGGAGACTTATTTAAAAATGATACAATATTGGACACTCCAGCCTGGAATATAATGAATTGTCAGTTTCGGACTACCATGTAGTACATTCATAGAACAATACATATTAAAAAGTTGGCCAACTGAAACAAAAGTTGCAGTATGCCAATTCATCCTGCGAAAAATGTATTTGATCTCACATCAACATTGCCATTATGAGGTTAAGATAATTTCTTTTTAACTCACGCACGCCTCTGCTGTCTTTCATCTTTCCCTGGATAGTGAATTAATTACAATTAGGTTCCTCATGACTTACTCATCATCCATCATAGGACTTGCTCCTTGGTTGACCACAAAACCTTCTTCATAATGCAGTATACGTCCATTCATAAGCACTTTGATACGTCTACATTTCAAATACCTTCTGTATTTTTAGATTCATTATTTTTACATCCAGATTCCAGACCTTAAGAGATAATAATTAATTAGGCAGGTTAGCAGTGATAAATATTGGAGCTTTATTCCTGTTGTACCTCCCTAATCCGTAGGGCAGCACAGGTGTGATATTTTATTGATTTCCAAGAGCTAGACTCATTTCGTGCAGAGGCTTTTTTAATTTCTCAAACACGCTCTTCGCCTCTTTAGACTTCTTCTAATCCTTCTTTAGCTAGTAGTCAAGGTACTCTTTCTATACCATTTTGACAATCCAGAATTAGATGGTTCATAATGAGCATTTTAATCACAATACACTTGAGCAGAAAAACAATTTATTGAACAATTTGAGTCGCTTTGTGGTGCAACATTTTTAATTCAAAATATATATTTTACAACTAGTTTTCGGAGCTTATAGTTATAATTTACACCTTGCAAGCACTGGTCTTTCTAAAACTAGTATCAAAAAATAACATAATGTCTGTGTATGGTACGAAGTTAAAACTAAAATTGCATTTTGAAGAAAAATCTTATTTCATCTACTTAATATTCTACAGATTTCACTTTTGCAAACAATTGTAGACATTGAATAAAACAATTTTATTGCAATATGTTAAGGAAAGTTTATTATTTTGATTCAATATAAGCCTACTCAAACCATCAAGCAACATTCTTTTATATTATTATGTTTGGGTGACACCCCCATCATGGAGTTCAAGACGTTCCACAAGTACATTTCTTGTAACTTACAATGCTGGCATCTCTACAGGTTAGTGATGGTATTTTAACAGGTTCCACGATAACGGTTATTAGAGCTATGTATCTGATTGTTTCGATTACTGGTAACTGATATTTCACACTTCAATGGCCGACCATCAGTACTAGACAAGAGTTATACCTTATCATCAATTATCAATGCAATTCTATACAAATCTCAAGTAACTGTACCTCGAGTAACCGGTTTGACCATAACTATAACAGGTCATCAGTCCAACCTCCACTTACACTGCCCAGCCATGACTTACAGCACAGTAGGATCATTTGTCTATCTCCGACCATATGCTGCACTACACAGCAAGCATCTCACCACACTTCAGTGATTGTCCAATGATCAATAGATTTAAAAAATAAATATGGTATAATGGTCTTCCAAATGTAGTCTCATAGCTAGTAGCAAAAACTTCAGGAAGTCTTCGTTTAATTTCTAATTGATGAAAATATTCTTCACACTTTGGAGTGAAATGTCGATAGTTGCAGGGATAAGCGACATCAAATTTAGGATTTTTACATTTGACTTTTTTGTAAACACTTTTAGTAATTTTCTGTAAAACATTGGACTGTATTACTAAAATAACTTAAATAGAATATTAATAACTCATTGACAGCCAAATAAACAACCTTACAAAAATATTTTTTTAACATTACTGCAGGTTATAATCATTTTATTCGACTTATCAAATTGAATAAATTTTTGATTTACAATCCAAATTACTTTCATGATTGTCTTAACATTTTACAAAAGATGAGCCAGAAATGTAAAAAAAAAAATGCAAACTTCGAAGTTGTTTATCTCTGAAACTGTTAATATTTAGTGTTAAGAATATTTCCCATTCAAAAGTGAATAAGACTTTCCTGAAGTTTTTGCTGCAAGCTATGATACACCCTGTATATATTCACTTATATACATGTCAACTATTATATAAATGATTAATTTTAGGTAATATAAATCAATATTTATTTGATTTACATATAGAGTTTACAGAACTGGAATGCGCTCTTTGATTTTAACACAGTAAGGGAAAGGTTAATAATAAACAAACTATAAATTTCACCTATAAAAACCTTTCAACTGCATAAAAATAAATAAGGACATGGAAAAATTTCTCCATAAAATTTAAGAAATAATTTTCTGTGTAGTTTTCCAGAATATTCTGTTGTGTATATCTGATCTCTCTGGTCGACATTTCAGATCTCATTGCGGGGTCCATCATCAGGGCTGTCAGTCAAAGATTATACATGGAAAAATACCATAGAAACCCTCCACACAGAAGATTACGAATGGCTGTGAGAATCTGAGATCATTTTTAACCCTTTCACTGCCACCTATTAAAACCAATGTTTTATGCACGGTGCCACCTTAAATAAATCAAAGTAGGAAAAAAAAAATGTCTTAAAAATAAAAAATTTCCAAAAGAAAATAGAAGTAATTCAAACATAAAAAGCACATAAACACATATTACTTTTAAAAAAACTAAATAAATCATGTAAAACATCTTTTGAATTCCACGTCCCAAAGTAAAGATGCGTTCACAATATATTTTATTCTTACTATTTTTTAATTATTATTTTTTTAATATTTATTGTGTACATGCGTTTTATTACGTTACAAATAATAAAAATTAAATAAACTTACCAACCCATGGCGGTAAACAGCTATCGTCGGGCTATCACTGTACGAAATAAAAAGTTTTTTCTAACAATGGCGCGAAACTGCAAACAACTTTATTGCCGATAATTCCATCGTCCGCTTGGTAAAACCGAAAATATTACCTGAATACTCAGATGTCTGGCTGGCACAGCTATTACCAGTCTTTATAATTTCAATTGATTGATTCTAATCCTTGGGGCGCTTCAATTGTTTGGGACTATACCTGACTTATTTTGACGTGAACCCCATTTTATGGCTTTTGGGGCGGATTATCCCCTATGAAAATATACAAATATCAATACAAATAAGAATACTAATACCTTGTTTCTCCATGCCAATTTCATATTACATATTATTTTGCATTTTATCATGCATGATACAGCCTAAAACACGGGCTCATACATAATCCAGGCTCATCGGCACATTGCGGACAATAATATATTGAGTCGGATCTTTTGTTGGAAAACTCACAACAATAGCGACATCGACGTCGTTTCGTTTTACCGTTTCCATCTTTGGGACAAAATTCTGGTAAATGAAATACCAATACTGGACGTTGAGGTCTCTGCGGTGATCCCAAAAGGTTATCAATGACAGCCAACCGAAAATCATAAAGGGACATTTTATTGCCACTGTGCATATTGTATAAATAAAACGAATTTATAAGAATGGTTTGGATCATATGAATTCCCATTTTTTTATACCATCTTAATGTTTTATGTTCGCATGGGTAGTATGATAGCATCTGGTCATGTATGTCTACCCCGCCCATATACTTATTATATTTTATAACCATTTTCGGTTTGCTTTTGACCATGCCACGACGAGACATTGTTTCTGTCATATTTCCATCAAATTCAGATGATATTGTTAAAACCTCTCGTCTATCTTTCCACTTGGCTACACATATGCCTTGTGAGGTATATTGGGAAACGGTCTCATTTTCTTTCAGTTTCCTTTTTACAACTTCAAGTGGATTATTTTTACGATTATTTTTGAGTGTTCCGGTGACGTAAGTTTTTTTACTGAGCATCTTCTCCACCACATCGACACTGGTGTAATAATTATCCATGTATAATGAATGTCCGCAATTCGTTTTCCCCTCCATCAAATTATCTACAACCTTTTCCGTATGTTTAGCACCTCTCCTATAACAGGATCCGCTGCACCGCTGTATACGATTATTTTCAACGCCAATCCGTTAGGCTCCCCAAGCATGTACAGTTTTATTCCATACTTAGATTTTTTTTCTTTCATGTATTGTTTTATGATCAGCCTTCCTTTCCAAAGAACTAGCGATTCATCTATTGTTAGATGTTTTGATGGGTAGTAAATTTCTTCCATTCTATTATTAAAAAAATTAACAACCGGCAAAATTTCAGATACACGGTACTCCAAACTGTCTTCATTGCTAAAATGGAGACACCGTAAAATGAGTAAAAACCGATTTCGACTCATATATTTACCAAATACAGGAATATTAAATAGATGATGTTCTTTCCAATAATCATTTATTCGATTCAGTTTTATAGTTCCCATGTGTAATAATAGGCCCAGCCAGACTCTGAGTTCTTCCTTCGTTAAGTCTTTCCAGAATGAAATGCGACTTTTCTCTGAGGTAGAATGTGCCAAAACATCTATAGCGTATTCATTGGACTGTTGAATAATCAATTCATAAAACGTATCCGTAGCGATACAATTAAAAAAATCAATTGGTCTGTTTCCGAGTACATTGATTTTCATTCCGGAATCTCCAGTAAATTCTAAATGCCTACTTGGAACCGAAGAGAAAGACCATTTTTCTGATCCAGAGACACGCGAGTTCGATGTAGATGGCACAGCTATATTTGGCACTGAATTTTCGTCTACAATTTGAGATGCCGTTGAGTTTGAACCCGGCATAGTGGTCTCTATGATAATGTGTTCCATTTCGTCTCCACTTTCTTCGTATTCACTTTCATTGCTAAGTTGCTCAAAATTATTATTTTCGATTCTGGGTCGTTTTGATGTACCTTGATTCATTTTGACTGTTACGGTTAATTTTAGAGTGTGAATTTATAACAATAATTCAATTTTCACAAAAAAAATAATACTATTCTACCAGGTATATTTTTCAAACGCTTACCGCCTATCGATTAAAAATTTTGGAAACGAAGAAAAATTCACAAATAAAATAAAATTAAAAGCACAAATGTAATAATAAATATTACAAAAATAGTCACTTCACAACACCAAAACTCCAAATACACGTGTTATGTTTAGCCTAAAATAAACTTTTCGCGACAAGTAATATAACAAATAAACAAAACATTGAATTACGATAAAACTTGAAAGTATCCGAATACGAAAAATTACATGCAGGTTGAGCGATGTACTAGTGCGTGAGAACGCGTCTTTACTTTTTGGTCGAAAAAATAATTTCGCTAAAATGACAGGTAACCGTACCCTGGGACAGCTAAATATTAGGTCCTTACATATGAAATTGGCGTTTTGCCGTACTGGCAAATTTGATCTCAAATATCTTCTCTTTGGTTAGGAATTCCAAATCCAAATTTATACAGCTATTTACTCATGTATTTGTGTTTTGAATATTATAATTCATTTGTTTTTTCCTCAATTGTTTTTTTCTTTGCGTCACTCAGTTTACAAAATGAAAAACTTGAAATATCGCGTTATTTACGAGTACGAGTTCCACCGTGGCACCAGTGCTGCAGAAACGGCTCGAAGGATTAATGATGTGTATGGCGACGGTGCCGCAAAAGAAAACACAGTGCGTTTTTGGTTCCAACGTTTTCGTTCTGGAAATTTCGACCTGCAGAACAAGCCCCGTGGACGGCCGGAGACCAAAGTCGATAATGAAGAATTGAAGGCTATTGTGGAAGCGGATCCATCGCAAACCACATCCGAGTTAGCTGCAGGCTGCGGTGTTAGTGATAAAACTGTTTTAATCCACTTGAAGCAAATTGGTAAGGTGAAAAAGCTTGAAAGGTGGGTACCTCACGAATTGAGTGAAGCAAATCAACAAACGCGCGTTGACTGCTGCGTTGCATTACTCAACCGGCACAATAATGAAGGGATTTTAAATCGAATCATTACCTGTGATGAAAAGTGGATCCTGTACGATAATCGGAAGCGCTCATCGCAATAGCTGAACCCTGCCGACCAGCCAAACCATGACCAAGCAAAAAGTGACTCCAAAAAAGGTACTTGTGAGCGTTTGGTGGACTAGTGCTGGTGTCGTTCACTACAGCTTTCTTAAATCTGGCCAGAGGATTACGGCAGATGTCTATTGTCAGCAACTGCAAACCATGATGGAAAAGCTAGCTGCTAAACAACCAAGGCTGGTTAATCGCTCTAGGCCACTGCTGCTTCGTGATAACGCTAGACCACACACTGCACAACAGACGGCTACCAAATTAGAGGAGCTTCAATTGGAATGTCTAAGACATCCACCGTATCTCCGGACCTTGCCCCAACAGATAACCATTTTTTTCGAAATTTGGATAACTTCTTGCAAAGGAAAAAATTCAACTCCGACGGGGCAGTCCAAACCGCCTTCAAAGATTTTATTGACTCCCGTCCGAATGGTTTTTTTAGTAAAGGGATCGATGAACTACCTATGAGATGGCAAAAGTGCATAGATAGCAATGGTACATACTTTGATTAAATAAATATATTATAATAAAAAAAAATCGGCTTTATGTTCCTCCCATACTAAACGCCAATTTCATATGTAAGGACCTAATAATAACTGATAGGTCAAGGCTAACTTTTGTATTTAGTACGTGGGTTTTTAGAAGCAGGACCTTGTTAAAAATTATTTCAGAAGACTAACTGCCACCACCGCGCGACGCGCGCACATGCGGTGCATACAGTGCCGCCGCGCCAGGCGCGGCGGCGGACTTCAAACGGTTAAGAAATAATTGATTATGGAAACAATTACTTACATTCAAGTGCTCACTTTAGCATAAACATACTTGAAACAATTAATCTTCATATGATAAAGGATAATAAAAAATACAGCTTCAGATGGACTCTCTTTATTTGAAAAAAATATTTTCTACAATTCCACTCTCAATAATACCTAACTCACGTGACTCATTTAAACATTCATTACAAAACAGCACAGAATCCGTTTTGGTCGCATTCAACCATTTGATGCATACATTGTTGAGACATAATAATATTGATATTTCTTATGACCCGATAATCCTAGGTTGAGTTATCTCCACTCATCTTATTCAAAGCATACAATTAATACACAGTGACTATAATCAGGCATCTCAATACTATTGCAATTATATAAAATGTCACTCAAAAGGCAATAGCATTGTTATGACTGAATTACATACTCCAAAAGTTATAGTTTAGTGAAAATGTACACATACAAGCGTACATTAACTGAGGTGATTTATTACCCAAGAATTTAACTAGGATCAAATATATACCTTAATGCCACTCTTGTGTTGTCCTAGATTATGATTTTAAACAATTACAGGACTTAAATAAATTATAAATCTAACAGCGATCAACCAAAAGGCCCTCCTCAGTAGGGGGCGTATCTTCGGGGAGGAGAAGGTCCTCTCAGTCCAGGTCTGAAATCATTTTAAAGCAATTAGCATTAATATCAAATAAGTGCCTTTTTGGTATGATCAACGTAATGGTGAATTAGTATAAGAGGATTACTAATTTATAATGTATTGGAATTTGAGGTTTTATAGAAAACATAGGCTATAAATTTATAGGAAACATGATCTTCGAAGGGATAGATACATTAAATCTAGAATTCAGTACATTTTTAATTAGTAATCCTCGGTGACTGCATTCAAAACATTTTTTTATTTTTTGGATATTGCTGTCTTTGCTTTTATACCCCACAAATAATCTATTTATTACAAAATATATTATATCAAAGACACAAAGAGAACATTATTCTCGAGACACATAGTTTTTATACCTAATAAAGTGTAAATAATTTTAGATAAGTTGAAACTAAGTTAAAAATTGTAACATTATTATCATTACCTTCTATCATCAAAGGAGTCTCGACTAAAGTCCTCGAACATCCTGCAAAAACATTTGAACAAATTAGTCAATACAATCTCACCGGACTTGACCGTTACTGAAGATTCAAGATGAATGAATGAAAAATTTATTCCAATAAACAACTCCAACAATCGAGTGTGTTCCGTCCTACTTTTTTTAATAGAGATGCGAACATGAAATATGTGTCGCATCAATATTATTCATAGCAGCGCAATTAATTTCAAATTAAGCTAAAAGCTTGTGCTATGAAAACAGGATTAGCTCGCCGGTGTCCTGTTTTGGGGCTCCAACCAATTGACCGCTGGATCACTAGGCGAGAGTCACAACCATTACACCACTCACTTCTTATCTCTCAACACTGAATAATTTTCAAGGCGACACCACCAATTCTGTACATATTATTGTGATTAGTGTAACTGCTGAAAGTTTAATTTACGAATTACGATAGTCCATTCTTAATCATTGTTACAACTTAATGCAAATCTGATAATCAGTCATAATCACGGTTTAGATCATCACTAGCATGTGGATTTGATTGGTGTTACCTTGGGAATAGAATATATCTACCACATTCTCATTAAAAAATATTGTGAAATTTTTTTAAGTTCGCTTAAAAATAAGCAGTCGGTTTTACCAAAGCATCCTGACTAAAAATAAGTTAGGATTTTGGAAAGTATTCTGGGAATATCGCCTGCCTTGTACATTGCACCTGATCACAAATGAACCCAGCTAGAAATCAGATATACATGACATTTACAGGGGTTAAAGCAAAGGCAGCATCATCCATAAGAAAATTAAAATGTTTTGAATGCAGTCACGGAGGATAACTAATTTAGAATACACTGAATTCCACACTTTATAGAAAATATAGTTCTATCCCTTCCAAAGCTGCGTTTCCAAATCACTATCGACCCGACTCCAATGTCGGGTGACATTCGATTTGAATACGTCTCTTTGCAGACAATCTTGAATTTTTTTCTTACTCGAGTTTTTTAAACACAATTAAAGACACTCAAGTATCTGCTATATTCCTTCTCAGAGCTCCCAAAATTAATCTCAGACCTACAGCCGCAACATATACGGAACAGGTATCCCTCATATATAAATGAATTATGAAAATATCTAGTATCAAAAGCAATTAAACCAATGAAGTTCACTTAGGGCCGGCTGTTTCAAGTTGGATTATAGTAAAAGTTTGTTTAAAGTATAGATTTTTGTGTTCTCCGCCAAACAAACGATCCGTTTCCGTAAAAATCTATGCAATGAACGATCTTATTTTAATCCAACTTAAAACAACCGGGCCTGATAGATTGAAGCCATTAAACCTATCTCGAGACTACATGTGAGATCAATTTTGTGTGACAAATTTTCTATCAAATCAAAAATACATTCAATGTAAATCTTTGGAGTTACCATCTCACAATGGCAAATTACCATCATGATAAACATGAAACCCATTTTATGATATGAAGTTGGAAAGAAACTGACTGAAGAAGAAGAAGTTTAATAAATACTCACCCTCTGGAAATTTGTGGACCACGAGGCGGGCTGCGACGACTGAACATCCCATCGTAGGAGGATCTCATTCCCCCGAGTGAGCGGGACATGGGCATGGGCGGCATATGAGGGTCTCGCCGTAGAGGCGGGGACATGAACTCTCCACCCCTCACCCCTCCCCTCTCGCCGCCTCCACCGCCCAGTCCACGGCCCAGCCCAGAGTAGCGGCGCTCGAACATGTCACGGGAGGAGTCATAGCGATCGTAATAGTTGTCGTAGGCATCCTAAATCCACATTGAAAAAAATACATTTAAAAGATTAACAAATAGAAAAGGTATAAGCAGACTGGAAAAATGTCACAATAAGATTGAATAGACTCAAGAATACACACATACTTTGTTTATAAATTGACAAAAGAAGATACTTGGAAAAGTACTGCGCTAATTCAATATATTCAAAATATAAGTAAAGAGAGTTAAAAATTGAAATTAGGTGTTTTAATCCACTCGGATGTGGAAATTTTAGCTTTACAGATAGGTTTAAAAAGATAATTAATAATTTTATACTAAAATATATTCTCCCAGTCCGGATGTGGAAATTTTAGCTTTACAGATAGGTTTAAAAAGATAATTAATAATTTTATACTAAAATATATTCTCCCAGATAGCAACCTGGGGTGTGGTAATGATGCGTAGATAATTGTCAACCGAGTACCATGGAATGCTAAAATACATGTACCTACGTAAGATTACCATATTTATTTGCCAAACATGTAGTGTAATAGATCAAGTATAATGAAAAAATTGTCAAGAAATCACATGGAAATGAGATTCAAATCAAACGTAATGATGGTTGAATGAAAAAAATTAAATAAAAATTTATTTCTTATACTTCGTAAGGTCTGTATCAACAACGCACAATTAAATTAGTTATGACATATTATTTAATGAATAATAATGATGTCAGTCAGCGACGTGAAATAAGTTTTTATTTACGCGCCAAGCTAAACGTCCTGTAGATGTCGCCCACATGAATGACACTAGTAAGCGGACAACAGAAGAGAGAGCGGACTAGACTACTAAAGAGAAATGCAGTACCCCGAAGCCGCCCATGATGCGATCGCGGAGGAAGGGCGGCGGAGGCGGCGGGGGCGGGGGGTAGGGGTCCCGTCCGAAGGCCCGGTCGCGGAAGCCGTTGCGATCGGGGCCCATGACCTTGGGGCACTCCTTGGACCAGTGGCCCCCGCGCCCGCAGCGGTAGCACTGCTCCGGGTCGCCCATGCCGGGCTTCTGTCGAACGCGGCTCGTCGACACTTGCACCTTCATCGGCTGCCCGTCCACCATCATCCCGTTGAGCTCTTTGATGGCCTCGTTAACGTCGCCCGACGCATCCAGATGCACGAAGCCGTAGTTGCGCACGATATCGCACTCGACGACCGTGCCGAACTTCTGGAACAGTTCGCGAACCTCGGGCGCGCGGGTCTTGTCCGTCAGGTTGCCGACGAAGATTTTGGTGGTGGGCGTGGAGGGCGCGCGGCGGCTCTTGGCCGCCTCGCACTTGATCACCTGGCCGTGCACCACCTGTCCGTTCAGGCTCTGGATGGCCTCGCGCCCGACTTGCTCATTTTCCATGTGAACGAACCCGTAATTTCTGACCACATCGCATTCCACGACGGTACCGTGTTTCTCGAAGAGCGGTCGAAGGTCATTTGCGGTCGTTTTCTCGGAAAGATTCCCGATGAAGATTTTGAATGTACCCGCACCCGGCATGATTGGTCTGAAATATACAATCGAACACGTTCTTTGAGTTTGTCGGATAACAAGAATTGTCATTAAAACAATTGAACGAAGCTATGACGCCATAGCGACATAACAATCCAGATAAAAGAAAAGATAAACAAAAATAAGCTAAAAACATCCAAATTTCACTTACCTGTTTGATGTTGCCTGCAATAAAACCTTATATATTAAAAGTTATTAAAATACTACACAAATATACGAAATATTAAACGCGGTGTGTGAAAAATGCGACGCCACCAAAGCCGACTGTGAAAACCGCAAAATGGCGCACATGCCAAAGTAGCGACAGGAAACGGAAACCAATTTTGGTGTATGACGTTATTGCCAACTCAAAAAAAAATGTGGTTATTTTAAGTAACTATTTATTTTAAGTACTATTTAAGTAATTGGGGCTTTTTCGAAATTATCATCTGTCCTGTATAATTTATCAGTATAGTATCCAATCAACATAAGGAATCTACCACGTTTGTTTCAGAAATAAATCAATTATATTAAATTGGAAATTAATCTAGTACTATTTTTAGATTTAATCGTTTCTTTGTCGAGTTTTGCACAAATAATAAGAATGAAATTACGTTAATTAATTTTGACATTCTGTTATTTTTCTCTTAAATTAGAATTTATTTAGTGAATAAATCAACAAACATTCTTCTAATTGATATATTTTTTTCTGTATGTCTTTCTAATTAATCGATTTGTTTTAATACTTTTAAACTACATTCCACAATTTTTTAAACACCAGATTACAAATGAGCATGCATCATCTGGCGAATTATTCTGGATTGAAAATTACGTACTATGTATCACCTATGTATACAATAATATAATATAATTAAATTATGTATATAAAATCTATAGCTCATTAAAAATATGGTAAAATATGTTTATGAACTCGTGATTCTACTTTTTGTGTTTCAGTTTGATATTACCAATTGAGTTTGCTGGAAACCACACCAGAATGAAGGTGATTATAAATATATTAATGTCAGATTAAATCCTGATAAGATTTCCCAATGTAAAATAAAAAAATAATACCAATAATCGTAACGAAACACGATCAAAAAATAATATTACCTCATAACCTTTTACAACTTTCCAATGCCACATTGTTCTATTCAATTGAAGGGTCAGGCCTCAAAATTTAAAGATTCCATTTTTTCCACTCGTGAGTACTTACTCACATCCGGCTAAACTGCCTATTTAATCCTGTAAACATTTTACATGATATTTAAAAAAAATTCAAAATAAATGATTTTCTAGTCACGGCACTCCAATAATGTGTTGGGTACCGATACACATATCGGTGTGCATTAGCAATATTTTTACAAGAAAAAGACAAAGTTATATGAATCGCTTCACCCTAGACAGTAATGCAACAATACACTTGACATTAGTGTTGCTTAGGGCCGGTTGTTTCAAGTTGGATTAAAGTAAGCGTTCTTTAAAAGCATAGATTTTTACGTTCTCCACCAATCAGACGATCCGTTTTCGTAAAAATCTATGCTTTTCTCGACCGCTTACTTTGATCGAACTTGAAACAACCGGGCCTTAGTATTATAGATGTGCAATTATGGGATATTTCCATAATCTTAAGCTACATCAACTTCCCTAAAAATAAAATCCGACAGGGGGGCGGGATTTCAAGTAGTTGTTTAGCTACATCAATTTCCACTTTCCAACCACTGTCAATAATCAAATAATATATGATAATTAATGAGTAACTGTGAAATAGTTGCGGCAAACTCGAGTACTAAATTAGGAGTTGTTGAATTAGTACTCGTTACTCGAGTATTAATTAAATTAGTATTCGTTAATGACTTATCTCGAGTTATGATAACTCGGAGTCGCGCATCGCTACTTAGTATCACTTATGTATATATGGAGCACAGTACATTGTTATAAATAAATGTCAACATAAAACATTTAATTATTGATATGTATTATTAAAACATTCCAAAATTTCTTGAAGGTTATCAATGTTCCCCCTAAATATATCTTTTAACCAAAATTTTTTTTTTTTAAATTTAAAAATAAAATAAAATATTTAGTTTTTAACCACTTATTATACTATATATTCATCAAATAGTTTTGGTTGGTCTTAACCTTCATCAGGACAATATAATATGCTAGTTGACGAATATCTATACCTATAAAACTCAATGTCTGTCTGTATACAAATCCACACCGTTTGTACGATTCGATTCAAATTTTGCATACTTATGCTTTGGGACCCGGCAGGTAACATAGGCAACATTTCCTCCCTATTCTTATACCCCTTCCCCTCCCCCTGACATATTTTCGATGCAAATCTGTAGCGTTTGACCGATCGGACTCAAAATTTGGAAACTTATTCTTTAGGACTCGGAAAATAACATAGGCGATATTTCCCCCCTATTCTCATACCCCTTCCTTCCCCCTGACATATTTTCGATGAAAATCTGTACCGTTCAATCGATTGGACTCAAAATTTGAAAACTAATTCTTTAAGACTCGGCGGGTAACATAGGCGAAATTTCCCCCTATTCTTTTAACCCTTTCCCTCCGCTGATATATTTTCAATGCAAATCTATATCGTTTGACTGATCGGACTCAAAATTTGGAAACTTATTCATTAGGACTTGGCAGGTAACATAGGCTATATTTCCTCCCTCCCATTTTACTTTTTCTCCTCCCACTGTTATATTTTCAATGCAAATCTATACCATTCGAATTAAACCTTTGTTTCCCTCCACAAATTTATTTTCCACTGAATCCTAAACCCGTGCAATGTCGGGTACGAACAGCTAGTATATTATAATAACGTACATACAGTATAATAACGAATACCTGTATAGTTTAATAAGAATAGTAATGAAACTAGTTGATGAATATATAGTAAAATAAGTGATTTAAAACTAAATATTTAATTTTAATATAATGTCAAGCCACAAAGTGTTTTCTTGTTTCAGCTGATGAAGGACATGGACAGTCATGTCCTTCATCAGCTTCATTATATATATAGCATCATACAGCAGATTAATATAATTACATTCCCTACCCATAAAATCGAACTATATCAACTATATGACAGTACCGTGAGTATAAATGGACCTCTAGGCACGAAGTTTACCTATAGTGCCTCATTTATCTAGGGCGGTAAAATTAGTTACAATAAAATTAAAGTGTTTATTTATTTGCAATAATTTATCAGGTGTTCAGGCCGACGCTGTCTGCTAGTCAATCGGATGAATTGAGTGCTTTTATTCTTCAGGAAATTGTGCCTGAGCAGTCCGGTTTTCGCACATTTCTATTTTATTTAGATGATATAAATTATATAATTTCGACTCAAAAAATACCACAGTGGCGCTAAGCCTTGTTGGATAAATCTAAAACATTCACATTTCGTCAGGAATAATGGCCTCCTAATAATAAATGAGCATACACATATTTAGATGAGATGAGAATTATAAGCAAGGAACAATATTCTATTGTTTCTGCCTATCTCATCAAAGAAACATGAAAAACAGAAAATATAATAAAAAAATCAGAGAACTAAATATTAGTTGATCTATTTATAACCCAAAAAAACTGCATATTTAATTTCTAATATTCTTATGTACAACTATTTTCTCTGTCTACCCATCAAACAATGTTGAAAGTAAGATGTCTTTACTACTTACTACAGCTGTCTCAACTGGGTCCAAAGTTAAAGAAAATCTTCATCTAAATGAAAAATCAAATAAGCAACACAAATGAAACTATGTTATGTACCTATTTTATTTTGCAAAGCGAATCATCTAAAAAAACTTGTAACTAGTTTTTATAATATAAAGTCCCACCGCAAAGCGTTTGCTTCTTTTTAAAATTTATGCATGTTCAGAGGAGTTAGGAACCCTATGGTATTTTGTTTCACAGATCTATGCAATCAGATTAAGTCCGGCAATTGCCGCCTTTGTCATTCTTTCCAAGAATCCATTTATCTGTGATCTATTCAGTATTCAGTCCCAGATCCTTGATAAAGGTATAAACCGACTTGGCTGGCAGTCCTCTCGCTCCCACCTCCACTGCATAAACTTTTAAATTATAATGTAAATCTCATCCAGTAGACTAATTTATTCATTTTATATGTGTGGTCTTATGGGATGTTTATCTCGCAGGACACTGTCAACTTAACGAAGAAGACCAGCTTAAGTGTTCTCGAGTATGTATAAGACTATTTCAGGTCTCAGTGCTGTAGTGCACACATCTCTTGGGAACATTATTGCCCCGAAGTCGAGTTCATAATTTCAATATCATGAAAGCGTAGTCCACAGAAACATAGTCCAATATCATGGAAGCATATCCAAAGAAAATCATTGAAAACTGTTTCCAAAAAGGTAGATTATCCAAAACACATTACCAAACTCCTACTTTTGAAGAAAGTGATATTACAGTTGATAGGAATAAAAGCAAACAAAAAAATTCTGTGTTTTAGAAGAATTTGAAAACTGATCAAATACCTACAATGACTTTGTTAGAAATATGTAAAGTTAGTGATGAACTTTAAAAACACTGAATATGAATATTATTTTCTGGAATTAATAAAGTCAAATAAAAGACTGGCAACAATCAATGAATTTTATGTATGGAGCATAGATAACATAATAACGTATGGAGTAAGTATAATACATAGGCCTGAATACAGATAATAAGGATTGTCAATATTTAACCATTAAGTACTGTCTCTGTATTCGTGTCATAGTTTTGATTTAATATAGTGTCATGGGTATTTCTATATTTAATCTTTGACAATGATTCGGAATTCTGCCACTGCCATGTGCCTTTTTTTTAACGCGCTGCTGCATGGGCGCGCTCCGCAGAATGCATCTTTTTACGGGCTGTCATCGGTGTCGCTCGCAAAAGGACACCGCTCGGGTTTTGTCGTGTAAATAATCCGGAAATTGACGCAGGATTTGCATAGTTATTGATATTATGTGTACAAATGTGTAAAATATTTCGCGGCAAGTAAGCTTCCGTATTGTATGGATGGTTCCAGCGTTTATTGCGTATAGCCGGCGAAATCGCACAAGTTTTAAATGGCCGCCGTCGCCGCTAAGTAAAAGGTTAAAATAATCACGGAAATAGTGTTTTAAACGCCGATATTGCGATTTTATTTAATAATTGAGTGAATTTGTAAAGGTTTTCCAACGGTTAACAACGAATTTGTACTATAAGATCGATGTCCATGTATAATCGTTCAATAAATACAGTTGTTTATCATAATTAATAAAAGGCGTCGCCAACCAGTGAATTTGTAAAAGTTTTCCAACGGTTAACAACGAATTTGTACTATAAGATCGAGGTCCATGTACAATCGTTCAATAAATACAGTTGTTTATCATAATTAATAAAAGGCGTCGTCAACCAGTGAATTTGTAAAAGTTTTCCAACAATTAACAACGAATTTGTACTATAAGATCGATATCAATGTACAATCGTAAATAAATACAGCTGTTCCTGACGAGTCACCCGAATACCAGCAGGCCAACGCCGACCTTGGCTAAGGGCGGCCCTCTCCAAGTCAAATAGGAGAAACGAAACCATTGTTTCTCGTGTTATCACCCCTTTTTATGTGCAAAGTCAAAGAGTGGCCATCCCCCCAAATAACAGGTGAAAAGTAGTTAATCTCTGTGAACTTCACATCTGACTCCCTCTAGTGTCCTGCGTTCTGTCTTAACCTGTACATTGCTTGAAGTAAAACAATTGTTAAGAATTTAATTCTAAATTAATTTTAAGCAGATTAACTATAGGTTACTAAATTTTTAAAGCGGTTGCAACCCACTAGGATTTTAAGTATTGATGAGAATATGTAGTGTCATTTTTCTTGTATTTACAACTGTACCATTTACAAAAACTTGTTCTAATATAATATTGTACTCAACATACTTCTTTCTTTTACTTCCCGATATCCACCAAACACACTCGTGAACCTGAACTACCCTGAAGATTGAGCAATGTTCCCAACTGAGCTGGTCCAGGAATATCCTTCCCGCCATTGGGAAGGGAATTTAAATATGAAATCTGAGAGATATCAAAAATAATTTGTAATCTTTTTTTATACCACTACAATTTGTAATAAATATGTATTTTTTATCATCCCTTTAACGTCATCAGTTTTTTATCACCCCTTCAGTCAATCGGGTTACAGGCTGCATAGTGATCACAAAATCCGGCTTCCACTGTATTTCAATTAATTCTGAAAGCACATTCCGGTTCATTGTGGTAGCCCTTATGACTTCCAAGGGCTAAAAACTAATTCTTAAGGAGAATACTTGCAAGGTTCCAATGTTTCTTGTAGTATACACTATTCAGATTATAAAATTTATGAGCACACTAAAAAATACTTACATATCTATCAATCTCTTAAACTGTTAAATATAGCATTCTTCACCCGAAATAAGCAGAAGTAATTTTTTTGATAGAGGTTTCAATATATATGACAATGCTTTTAAAACAATTTGAATAAAGCTGTATAGTAAGTATAGCCTACTGGTACATGTGAATTTTACTGTACAGAACATTTTTTGACACAATACCCAATCCTAATCGACGCTAGAAAAATGTTTGAGGGGAAATAATTATCAAACTGCTGTAAAACATCTTGAAAATTCTCATATTCGTATTAAGATGTTTTGAAAACTTCAGACACATCATAATCGGTAAAATTGGTTTGTTGTGCATTCGTCAGGAGTATCGTTGAATATAATTCACCTGTAAGTTGTCTTTTTACTCCCTTTCTTTTAACTCGTAGCATCTGCTTGTTTGACGAAAAAACTTTGGATCGATTTTTAACCCTAACGACAAAAATGATCTAACAAATTTTCGTTAATTTTTTTAAATTATTATAATATAATTTTGGATTTTTCGAAATTTACATACAAATGAGAAAGGAGCCCGACGCGTAGAGAAGGTGCGAACCCTGTTTCACCTTGAGCCATGGGTCCGATCAGTCGGCTATATGTTGGTAGAATATCAGATTGGAAACAATACAAAAGAGAAAGGGAGTACACTTGGGCCTCGTATAACACGGTTTTATATAACACGGATGTAAAAATTGGCATATTTTTTGTACAACACGGTTTCAGAAAAATAAATGAATTATATAATATGTTTGATTTGTAAATTGCGTCCATGACAGAACATGCCATGAGTTATGATGAAAAGGTTTGGACCAGAAGTATTATTTTTAAAGATTGGTTGTAAAATTGTTTTATACCTGATGCAAGAGATTATATGAAGAACAAGAATCTTGATTTTAAAATTTTATTAATATTGGACAATGCGCCAGGACATCCGCAAGATTTAAAACATCCTAATGTTGAAATATTATTTTTACCACCTAACACTACATCTGTAATCCAGCTTTCAGACCAAGGTATAATTTTAACATTTAAAGCATTTTACAGTAGCCGGCAAACATCTTGAAATTCTACGGCGTAGTGGGGGGAAGTTTGCGCATCTACTTTTCCACCAGCGAGACCCAAATTTAGTCTTCTGCGCATTCCCCCACCACGCCAAATAATTTCAAGAAGTTTGCCGGCAACTGTACACTCGAATATTTGATTTGAAATCGAAATTTGAAAAAATAGTAGAAGACATCGATCAAAGTGAAAATTTAACACTTCCACAAGCATGGAAAAAATTTTCTATTCGAAATTGTGTCGATATTGTTTCTGCATCCACTGAAGAAATAAAACAATCAACTTTAAATTCTTGTTGGCAAAAGCTGCGGCCAGAAGTAGTCTCTGGAGAAAATGTTTTACCACCAATAGAAGATGAATACCAAAGGACAATTAATATTTGTCGTGGTATTAGAGAAGGTATTAATGACATGAATATCCATGATATTCAAAAAATATTGGAGGACCGTTCGTTGAACGAAGAAGAATTAATCGAAATTTTGAATGAAACTACCACAATTAATGACTCAGAAAGCAGTTGCAGCGAGGTAGCTGCATGTTTCACATTAAAAACTATAAATGAGGGCTAGGAATTGGCTATTAGATTAGAAAAAAAAATAATGAAAAGGATCCTATATAAAGATATGTGAATTTATACATTTTTAATTTAAAAAAAAATTCATATTCATATAAACTATCTTCGATTTTTTTTTTGGAACGCAAATCCTAATTTTGTTTGATCTTCAAACCTTGTATAACACGGATTTGTATTACACAAGGTTTTTGTGGAACCATATAACCGTGTTATACGAGGCCCGAGTGTATAATAAAAGCTTGGGTTAGTTTTTTTACAATAATCATATAAAACCCATTGAACACATCCAGCCTAAATTCTTGTTACATTAAATTTAGATTGAATATTTGAGTTTTCCAATTGTTACGGTTACATCTGGATTTTCAATAAAAAAAAAAAAATTATGTTCGCTGGTCTGTAAGGAAACTCTACTCTTACACAGATACTTAACAATCTTTGAGACAGGAGTATTCATTATTTCTTTAAATTTACATGACAAATAGCACTTTACTACTGGGACTCTTTTTTTTTTTCTGGAAAGATTTTTCTTCAGTATTTTAAGGTGAGATATAAGGACATTATTGTACTTTAAATGATTTAAACATCTGTGTAACTCAACAATGACATACAACGCTAGCTATTTTATGAAATGATGGGTGTTTTTTTGTGATTTTAGCCATGTCTTGTCTTGTAAAACTTCATGTCTTTGTAAGTTGATAACACTTTGTCTTTAATATTATTAAGCATAGAACATTTTAATGATTTCCGAATTCCGAACAACAAGTGCAAACGCGAGCTATCTTTTAAGTAGTCTGAGCAATATTGATGCACGAGTCGCTGTGCGCGAGATAGTGGTGGTATTTTAACCGGTGACATATTAACTGTTACTTGAGATTTGTATCTAATAAACGCAATTAGATACAAATCTCATGTAACGGTTGATGGTTGGGGACTGATTTTTTACAATTCGACGGGCAACCATTGGTACTAGACAACAATTACATCTTAGTTATCAATTTATAAATAAAATACTTGCGTAAGACCACTTTTGAGTTCAATTTATGCACGACTAGTTTCGAGAGTCACAGATACTCTCATCTACAGGTGAGAATATAAACATTAGTTATCAATCATTAATACGATCGTATGTTCACTCCTAGTCATTCAGTCAACTTCAACCAAAAGTTTTTGATATATTGATCTGGTAGGTATCTCGGCTAAGTTTATTTATCAGCTGGGAGGACCATTTTGGAACAAAATGGTGGATGTCCAAAAACTTATCTTAGAATAGTGTTAATTAATTTTGACAGGTGGCTAACTAGGATTTTCTGACCATTAAGTTAGATTAACAAAAATGAAAATTTGTTCTCTTAATAATACTAGAGCCGGATATTTTGTCCACCAAGCCAAATGTACATTTTTAAATAATTTATATCTTAAAAGATAATTTGTAATGCTTATTATTATAATAAATATTTTAACATTTCAAAACCAATCAATTCACACAATCCTTAATTACTGGAAAATTATTACAATTGGAAATGATTTTATTTCAATTATATTTTATTCTTTTCTTGATTAGGAGGATTTTCTTGATTTTCTTGATCACATTAGCTAAATTTTACTGTAATTCGCTAATCATGATTAAAACAGAATTTCATAAAGTTGTACAAAAGTGTGCAAGAGAACTAATCCAAAATTTTGTAATGAAATTCGATAAAACACACGGCTAATTCAAACGTGAAGCGCGGAATTGGGTTAAAAAGGTGAAGCAACACTTTATTATAAGTATATTAAAATGTGTTGTTAACTTGAACCTCTATGCTGTGCATAAAAGTAAATAATTGATGGTCCAGTACACAAGGTAAAGCAGAATTGTTACTGCTCTGCAAGGAAAAAAATGTGTTGCAGATATTTGAGAGTAAAAAACCAGCATTCCTGGATGCGATGAAAATGTCCAGCCAGGATTGATCATCGAACATTAATTCACCAGCCACACATATGATGTGCAAGATTTTATTCTTTCACGATAAAAGAAAAGCGAATTGTAGCACCCCAAAACTTTAGAAATCCTATAATATTTTTGACAGCAGAGATAGAAATTCTGACAAGATTTCTAGACTGGTAACGACTTACAGTACAGATTGCAAACAAGTATATACGCCGTAATATTTGGTTGTCAGAAAAATTAAAATACTTTTTTTTTAAAAACTATTAGGACCGGGTGAATAGACTTGGTTTATAGTAATTGTTTGTGTAAGGTATAGACTTCCGCGTTCTCCAGCAACTCAAACTTGCTTTCGTAAAAAATCTATCCTTCAAATAAACTATTACTATAAACAAACTGATACAACCGGCCTTATAGTTTAGTAATTTCTAAATATCACGAAAACTATTAAGTGTCTAACATTTCTAAGTTGTAACTGAATATAAACACAAAAAAAAATTCAAACAAACCCCAGATTACTTTTTATATATTATAAAATAATTATTGCATCTGTTCACTGTAACTCATTGTATTACAATCATTACCAATATTACTCCACCTTGATCGGATCTTTCAACAAAAAACAAAACTTCTTTAGGTTTTACAATATTTTATTCCACACTTATCACTTACAGAATCACTTTTTCTCTTTTTTAGGCTTAGCACTACCCGCTTTCATTACTTTGACAACGATCTTCTGTTCTTCGATAAGGAAAGCTCTCACGATCCTCTCCTTGACGCACTTGTGGCAAAGGACTCCGCCGTAAACCCTGGTCACGGTCTTCTTCCTCCTCGACATGCGGGAACGCTCCATCGGGCGCGCTGGAGTGATTCCTCTAAGTTTCTCTTTGCACTGACCGCATCTAGGCACCCTCTTGGGTTTCTTCAGGTATTGGTATACCAATTTTCCACCGGGAGTACGCACACTGCGGAAGAAAGAAAGTAAACAAAATTAATAGAAATACACTGACGGAAGAAAGATGAATACATTCGACACATACAATTTTAGGTTAAGAATGCGCGATGACAGCGGTTGGAAACTTACGGAACTTTTGTTTTAAATAATACACAAAAAGATGCTTAATCGAAAAAACACACTTGAAAGAATACATTTATTGCCTAAATTGTTTATAGTGATGTTGTAAATACTCACACACGTCTCCTATTGGATTTGGAGTTGTACGACAATCGTCGCCGGAACGTCAGGCGTTGAACCATCTTGACCTAAAATATAAATCAATAATTACATTTAACCATAAACATAATCTTTTCTGAAAATATATTTGCAAATTAACTATAAATTTGATCTGATGAGAGCAGATTTATCAGAGAAATTCAAAAGAATTCACTCGCCTGTCAGATGGCGCACGGAAAAGGAAGTAAACAAGGTCGAGAAATAGTGCTGCCACATGTAATGTAATTTATTCCCAATTTTTTTTAATTTA
This sequence comes from Agrypnia vestita, assembly GCA_016648135.1. Lineage (NCBI taxonomy): Eukaryota > Metazoa > Arthropoda > Insecta > Trichoptera > Phryganeidae > Agrypnia > Agrypnia vestita. Next base: position 112,472 of record JADDOH010005793.1, on the reverse strand, counting down.
TAAAGTACCTACTTAATGTAGCTATGTAGAAAAGTGTAGAAAAATGCCTTGAGCAAAATGTATAGAGCTATTTAGCATTGGAAGTATATGTCAACCTTTGAGAAGTTTTATATGACTCTAACTAACTAACCATCACGCAGTTTCCCCACAGGGGTAGGCAGAGAGGATAGAACGTCATAATCTTATATCTTGACACACCGCTTTTGCTTCGACTACATTCATACATATTCAAGGTTTGTTGAGGCTTTTAACAGGGCCATCCTTCAATATTTGCAGTATCTGATCGTGCCAGGTCTTTCGCAGCCGACCTCTACTCCTTTTGCCTTTAACACTCGCCCATATATTTTCTTAGCCATCCTTTCCTTTCTCATACGTTCTACATGACCAAACTTTCTCAGCACTTCTTTCTTTATTCTATCTGCAGTCAGCACTACATTCACTTTTAATTTGTTCATTCCTCACTCTATCGACCAAAAATTTTCAACACAAGCGTCTTAGTGACCGCATTTCCACTGCAGTTAGTCTACTTTCATTCCTTTTTTGCCAATTCCAGGCTTCGCTTTCATACATCAGAGTTGGCACTAGAACGCTATTATGTACCACTAGTCTTGCTTTCTTTGACAGATAATTGCATTATATGACTTATTGGAGATAATTGCATTAGATGACTCATGCGAAAAAATATATCATCTCATTTACACTACTATTGGCTTCGTATAAAAGAAGAAGGCAGGTGACAATAGAATAAGATGATCATATCAAAGTTAATTCCCATTATACAGAGTAATAAAAAAATAAACTTATTTTAATCAGATGCGTAATTACGCCGATTCTTTGCCATAGAGCCTAATTAAGAGGGAGCTCTAAAATAAGTGCTTTTTGGCAACAAAACTTTTGATAGCATATTTACGAGTAACATTATTTTTATCAATGCTAATAAGGCAGAGTAATTTTCAAAAACGTCATTGATGTATACGCTTATACTGAGTCGGGTTAAAGACCAGATCATGATTCACCTCAAAGCGTATATAGTCATGTTTTTTAGATCAATTTTGTTTTTACAATTCAAGTATAAAACTGGGTAGACCTTGTTATTTTTAAAGATATACAGGAGGATTTTTTTCATTTTGCTAAAAAATAGATATACATTGTTAAAATTTTTGTCGTTGGCTCATTGATTTGAATGAATTCTTTATATTAATCTTTCTGAATAATCTTTATTAGTTATAGAATAATAAAAAAATATTTTTAAATAAAATATTTATTATCAAAGCTATCAGCATGTGACTATTTTTGATGTGTAACATCTTTCCTCTCGCTTTCCTGCAATCTGTGACAGTGATTTCGTAAAAATGGACGGAAATGCGTAACAGGAAATAAGACGCCTGCAATTTTATATAATTTTTTCCATAAAAATTATCGTTTATAAACGAATCAATATCCAGCAAGTGCCATCACAGCGAAGACTTACACTTCCAACAGCCAATGCTTCTAATTTTGTATATATGCTACAGAGCTGGTTTTAAGCGTGTGGATGTTGTAACTTTGATATATTTTGGCTGATATCTTCGAAACTATCCAATAAATACTTATTTTTTTACAATAATGTAAACATTAACTATCCTTGATGATTTGCATTCTCAAATTGTATGTAATTTATGTGATTATTTTTTAATATTTATTCAAAGTTTTCATACAATATGTATGACGGCACACTTCCGCCATCTATGAAAATAAATAAAAACATATAATTGACCAAACCCATTTCTAAACAAAATGCGCATTTAGATATATACGGTTCCTACCTAGTGCGGCAAAATTTAATAATAAATAAAAGCACGTTCATTTTCTTTACTTGTATTTACCAATTAATAAATATATAGGTATTAGAATTTTTTTAAATTTTGATGTTTATTTCAGTTGCTGCTCAATTGATATTTTTAATTGTGAGATATCAAATGTTACACATCGTATTATGCGACTACTGTAAGGCTCGCTCGATTTTTGTTCGTCTCGATCATCTCATGAATGTAGCTGCTCAATTAATATTTTTAATTGTGAGATGTCAAATGTTACACATCGTATTACCTATGCAACTACTGTAAGGCTCGCTCGTTTTTTGTTCGTCTCGATCATCTCATGAATGTAGAAGCAATGGATGTTAGTTCGACAATCGCAACTTGGTGTAAGCGATATTTATGTATATTATAGTTCATTAATTCCACCTAGTCTCCGGATTTACAAATTAATGTTTTTACCGAGGTTTTCTTGTAATAAGTCGAAAATATTCCCGTTTGTGGACTAATGTTAATTATACGAGGTATTGGTCTGCTAAGAATAATATAATAAAAAGGGTCGCTCAGATGGTTTGGGCATGTTGAGCGAAGGAATAAGGAAAGAATGGTAAGAAAGATATATAGTGCAAGCGTTGATGGCACCAGAAAGAGAGGGCGACCGCGGAAGACGTGGCAAGACCAGAGTAACCAGATACTGGAAGATGGTCCCGTTAGAAGTCTCAACAACTGATGAGCTTGCATGCGAAGAGTATATCAGGACAGAAGAGTGTGGCGCTCTATGCTCTCTGCCCAGCCCCATGGGGAAACGGCGTTTTGGTAAGTAAGTAAGTAAGAATAATAATATCTTATCCAGAATTTGCTGAAGTGTTAAAAGCGTCGAGTTAAGCTCGGGTAAAATGCATGGATTTAGAAGTTGACGATAACTATTGGGGCAAGAACTTTCTTCCTTATTACTTTATGTATTTTATTGATACAATTCAATCCAGTATTGGAGTACAGGGATTATATTATAATTAACGCTATCGTCATCTGTGAGACGATTTAAGAATTTTTAAAATTGTTGATTCTCAATATTCATAAATGTTCACTGTGACTGTTCAATGCTGTTCAATCATTGTTCAACTGGTCTATATTCTGGCAACATCAATGTTTGTGTATAAAATGGACGATTGTGAATTTTCTCTTTTTCGTTATATTTAAATATCGATATGATTTTTTTGTCGTTTTATTTTTAAAAAGTGATGTTTATGGATTAAATTAAAGTATTCATCATTCTCACATGGGTAAGTCTTTGAAGTAGACATGGGTAACTCAGCAAAATTCCTTGCGTCAACTCAGCAACTCTGGCGCAGCGCATTGCGCCGGTTCATTGAGTTAACTCAAAATTGCGCCATGGCGCAACAAAATAGGAACGCGCCGAGTGAGCTGTGCGCCGTCGAACGACGCACTACGCCAGTGCGCCGCACTTACAGGCTCCCAGCGCACTAGCGCAGACAGCTCACGGCGCACCAACTGTGTTGTGCGTTACTGCGTTGGTTCGTTGATTTGACTCAGCGAGTGAGAGAATGAAAGCGCGGGCGGGTGTGTGCGCGCATACAAAATTAATTAATATAATATTCAAAAATGGCCCGCTGGCGTGATGCGAAAAGTCACTCTTACCTCTGGAATCCACGGTCGCCACTTTATAAAAACAACGTATCTAAAAATAATGCTTACGAATCTTTACTGAATAATATGAATGACCCAACATTAACAGTAAAAATAATATATATTTTTTAAATATTATATAAAAAATTATTATTATTTTAATAAATAATAATAATAATAAATATAAGGGAATTATTTTTATTTTATCAAAAGTTGATTATTTTTTAGAAAAATTCTTTATGTTCATTTCTATGATTTAAAGATCTAACTTCGTTAATAATTTGTTATTTTAATTTCATAATTTAACTATAATAAATAAAAGCAATATTACTTAAGTATGATTATTACCAATATTTTATTTGTAACCGTATCATATCGTAAAAAAATTAATGGTTGTATATTGTGGAAATATTTATTTTTAATTAAGCTGAAAAAATATTTCATAACTCATCAGTCAACTTAATTTAAATTTCTAATACGTATTCAGTTAAAAAGCTGAGTGCTGTTTTTTCAGTCAGTATGTAATTATTCGGTAATATTAAAAAGATAATGCTTTAAAAAAGTAGGTGTAAAGTAAGTAGTTTTAATGAATTGTTTTTACCGAATACCTAGTGAGTTGGCGTAATTGCGCGGCGCAGCGCAGCGTTACTCATGGCTGGCCGCTTGCATTCGTTTTGATTTTCGAACGTAAACGAATTCCATAATTTATTTTTTGAAATAATATTCTAAAATATGTAGATATTGTATTGTATATAAATAACGTTTATTAATATAATTATTCTATTTCCTGTACTCACTTATAAATATCACTACTTTCCTGATTCTACATTTCATTCCTTTTATCTTTAAATAAAGCCAAAGCTGTCAACTTAGCTGTCTGTCAAAATCAAACCCAGTGGCCAGTTAAGTAAAATGTAGAAAAGAAAGATTACCTATCACTCCTTTTGCATTTCACGGAGTTATAATTGGCAATTTATAAAAATGAAATAATAAGGTGTTCAAATGTTCAATAAGACTAGGCCGCAACTCAACACCTTTCGAATTCTCCCGGTCCTGCGCAGTGCGCCGTGCGCTAACACATTTAGAAGAAGTGAGTTGACACACCCGGCGCAGTAAACTGAGTTGGCGCAATTGCGCGGCGCAGCGCAGTGTTACACATGTCTACTTTGAAGCATAAGTCTCCATCCCCATTTTTGCTTCCGCCATTTTCGATATTTTTGTTTTCAAGTGTCAGTTTGAAGATGACTGGAACATGAATTTATCTGGATTTAAATGGCAAAGATTGACATTTTATCGTAAAGCACAATATCAATATTGTCGATTTTAACTTTCATACGTATTTATTTTTTTATTTGTAATTTAATTTTTCGTAGTCACCCTTCCAATAATTAATTGATCATATTTTAAGAAATTATGAATTATAGTCTTAATTTAATTTGCGCCTGAGTAAAAGAATCTTCTCCCACATAAAATCGTATTTTCACACTCATTTTGAACAATTTTTCTTGAGTATAATTTTCGGTCTTTCTATCATACAGTGTTACAATATAGAACCCGATGAATTGAATGGGAGTAGGAATTTTTCATAAATTATTTGTTTTTCATTCATCTTCATCCCCTTGTCCTAGTAGGGTCGGGGGCCCAAAGACTCGACAAGGTGTTTCCATGTTCCCCTGTATGAGTCAACCAGTCTAGACCCATTCTGTTTTCATAAACATTTTTCTGTTGCCTCTCTCAGTTTAATCTGGGGTGATACACCGGCTGTCTTCCTTCCGGGGTTGCCTGGAGGATTCTTCTTGGTATTCATAGATTAACAATGAATGGGTACATTGTGTTTTATTATATTTTCATAAATTTAATTTAAAACCCATGACCGAATTCCAATACTTTGAAATGCCCATGAATTTATGTTCTTTTGTTAATTTAAATTATTCCTATTGTAGATATATTATAACAAACAAATCTGCAATAAGTCAAGATGAATCTCGAATTGTTGGAGTCATTTGGACAGAATTACCCAGAAGAGTTTGATGGCACTTTGGACTCTATCTCCCTAGCCGCAACATGCTCATTCAACAAGCGAGGAACTTTGCTAGCCGTAGGCTGCAACGATGGAAGGATATTCATTTGGGATTTCTTGACTAGAGGTATAGCCAAGTCTATTTCTGCCCATGTTCATCCGGTATGCAGCTTAAGTTGGTCCAGGAATTGCCAGAAACTACTATCTGCTTCCACCGACCACAATGTTTGCATCTGGGATGTTTTGACTGGAGAATGTGAGCAACATTACAGATTTCCTACACCTATATTAAGAGTACAATTTGACCCAAGGAATGACCGAAGATTTCTTGTTTGTCCGATGAAGCATGCTGCATTGTTATTAGATCTCGAAGGCGATTATAAAATTTTACCTTTAGACGAAGACGGTGATGTAAATATAATAGCCTCTTTTGACCGAAGAGGGGACCACGTGTACACCGGTAATGCAAAAGGTCGTATACTCATTTTAGACTCGCAATCCTTGGAAATAACGGCTAGTTTTAGAATAACTATTGGAACCTCAAGCACCACAGGAATTAAAAGTATCGAGTTTGCGAGAAGAGGAGAGTGCTTTTTAGTTAATACTTCGGATCGAGTAATCCGCGTTTACAATGCTAAAGAAGTTTTAAAATGTGGAAAAAATGGCGAGCCAGATCCAATTCAAAAGCTTCAAGACTTAGTCAACAAAACAACGTGGAAAAAATGTTGTTTTTCAGGTGACGGGGAATACATTTGTGCGGGTTCAGCTCGCCAGCATGCTCTATACATATGGGAAAAATCTATCGGAAACTTAGTAAAAATATTACACGGTACTAAAGGTGAACTACTTCTAGATGTAGTATGGCATCCTGTCAGGCCCATCATTGCGAGCATCAGTTCAGGAGTTGTCTCTATTTGGGCACAAAATCAAGTAGAAAATTGGTCAGCCTTTGCTCCAGATTTTAAAGAATTGGATGAAAACGTTGAATATGAGGAAAGAGAATCAGAGTTTGATGTCACTGATGAAGATAAATCAATTAATTTAGAAGGAGAAAATGAACACGACGAAGAGACGGAAGTAGACGTAACTACTTGTGAACCCGTCGCGGCGTTTTGTAGTTCTGATGAAGAGGGTGATGACGACAGCATGCTCTTATTCCTTCCTATAGCTCCGGAAATAGAAGATCCGGAGGATGGATGGGCAGCCGCAGTAGACACTCAGGTGCCCGTGATGGAGTCCCCCGAGAAGTCTCCTCCCGCTAAAAAGAAGAAGGTTAAATTTTATGACATTCCGATAAAAATAAACTCTTCAGAACCACACCCAATGCTGACGGGGAAAGATAAGCCTGTAGCGGGTGGGAAGAAAAGTGCCGGCAGACCTAGAAAGTGAATGTGTTACATTTTTTCAGTGGCCAGACTTTATGCTAGAACTGACTATTATAATGTTTAAAAATGTATTTATCTCAACATTCGACTCTTAAAAAGATGAATAATAATGTATTCTGATCTACTTTTCCAGTTTTTCAATGTAAATTTTTCGCGACTGAAATAAACTGTGTACTATATTTGGTTTTGTTATTTAATTTGATTACTTTCTGTTTGTGAATAGTATTAAATGAAATATAAACATGCATATTTAAAAATTAAATCAAATTCTGGGCCGCTACAACTTAGCAGGGAACACCAAATGCCTGAGCCTTATGTGTGCAAACTTAGTGTGTACAAAAGAAAATACAAGCAATGTGATTTGTTTGAAATATATAATTATTAATCTTATATAGAGTTGGGACCTACAGTACAAGTAATGGAAAACAGAAGAAAAATTTATATATTATAGAAAAAACTCCACAGGCCTTAACATCATTTAGTTAATGTGTTTTTACTCCCTTTCTTTTAACTCGTGGCGTCTGATTGCTTGCTTGTCTGACAAAAAATCTTTGGATTGATTTTTAGCCCTTTTCCCGTGATCCAATCGAGCTGAAACTTTGCAAGCAGACTCGTGGCGACGATCAAGAAGATTTATCAAATTGTCGTTAAAAAAAATTAATAGTTATAGTATAATTTTGGATTTTTAAAATTCTTAATGGTATTTTCATACAACTCAATAAGTTGTATGAAAATACTCCGACGCATCTGGTAGACACGAAACCCGAAAATGAGAAAGGGAGTATTGTAAAAACTTGTTTTTTATGGGTTAGTTTTTTTTCAATTTATTTACAGTAGATTTTATTTTCAATTTAAAACATTTTAAATAAGCATACACTCATAAATTATTAATATAATAGCTGTCAGATGACAATAGAATTTCTCCAGTTATTCCTCTGTAGAATGATTTTAGTCAATCAGAGTTGTGGACATGAGAAACTGACCCAAGGCAGAGTAACTCGGAAGAATCTTCATTTAAAAAATGTCGACATATTTTTGTAAAACATAAAATGTCAATCTTTGCCTAACAGAAAGTATGAAACGTTTCAAGTGGATTATTTTGTTTTCTTAAATGTTTTTATTTTTATAAATGGTATGTAATAAACAAGAATGGTCACGGTCCATACAAAATTAACCCAGGTCCGACACGAAAGCGACCTATCTCAGATTTTTTGTTATATTAAGTGTAATAAAAATATATAAATTTTATATTCAATATCAGTGGCTGACATACAAATAAACTTCCTTGTTTTTTTCTCCAGGCGTAGTATAAATAAGTTATTTTTCACCCATTTCTACTAGCATGCCCACCGAGATTAGGCTCACTAGAAACGTCCGATGGTACTGCCTAAATAAGTCCAGTAGGAAAAGCAAAAGTCGTCATAAAAAGAACACTCAAAGACAAAAAATGCACAGATCTCAACACAAGGCAAGCAAGCGCAAGACTGCGCCCGCGCCGCGTCGGTTGGCCTACAAGCTGAGCACACCTGGCCAGCGGATCCTTATCAATTATTATTTAGCGAAATATTATTTTCACTCTAATTGAAAGAATAAGAGTATATAGATTGTATATACTCTAAGGGTAGGACCATCGAACGTTTCTAATGAGCCTAAACTCGGTGAGCATGCTAGTAGAAATGGGTGAGAAATAACTCTTTTATACTACGCCCGGAGAAAAAACAAACCAATTTATTTGTATGTTAGCCACTGATATTGAATATAAAAATTATATATTTTTATTACATTTAATATAACAAAAAAACTGAGATGGGTCTCTTTTGTGTCGGGCCTGGGTCACAGAAGACCATTCTTCTTTATATGTTGATGAACTTAATTTTATATAATATAAATTACTCATGCTAAAAAATATTTTTATAATGAACTTAAATAAATACAGAAAAATTGTATTGAAATTCATCTGCTGTTAGCATCTGTAATTTATACATTATTGCAATGTAAATTATGTTATGGGAGAAACGACACTGATTTAAAAACTTTTAATGTACCCATCCATAAAATCACTTATAGGGTGGCGGCTATAATATCTGGGAGATATTTCTGATCACATTACTATTTTTCTAATACTAGTATACATCAAAGAATACTTTTTTTAATAGAAAAAATTTATGTTCAGATATCTGTAGAGGCAGAAGGAAGAAGGCGTTTGTTCATGACACTTGTCTACGCCATATTAAAGATTTTGATTACCTTGATGTTGATTTATGTCTAATTTTACAAATGATTTTGTGTTAGGTGATAGCCTGTATTTTCACATCCAATGTAAATAACATGTATTTAAATTTACACAGAAAAGTTGGTATCAAATTAACAAACAATATTTTTTCACATCCAGTCAACTGATTCTGTGCTAGACGATTAGGTGTATTAATATTTTATTCAAAGTTTACGAGCATACGGCATAAGCTAAAATAACAATATTAAAAGTGTATCTACATTCTTGAATAGTATTCGTCTTCTGTTGTCCAAAAGGCATAACATTTGATTCTCATATTGGGGGTTCCGGGTTCGATTCCCTGGATGTTTTTGTGATGTGTTGCACTACAATAATTTAATACCGTTATGAAGCATTACAAATTAAACAAATTATATAGTTCCGCTGCTGCCTGCCATGAGAAGGTAAATATCTCATCATCAAAACCATAATTTCAATATCAGATAAATGTATATTATGAAACAATTTCTATAAATATGAAAATAAGTGCATTCAATGTACATATTATATATTTGCTGCCTCTATACTGTGTCATAATTGATGGTTTACACGGAAACCTCATCAGTAAACTATATTACACTTTTTTTTTCATGATATTGACATTTTGTTTATATTATTGATGATAAAAAACGATATCGGCTTTCAGTTGTCAGTCATCGCCATCTTGATAAGTCGCCAAGTCGGTAAAACAGTTGGTATTGTCCCAGGCGTTATTTATTGTCATTTTAGTTTGTGTGGTCGGCAATAGATGGCCACATTCACTCGTGTTTTGATAAGTAATATGGCATAAGGGCCGTGTTGAGATTGCCACCTGCTGTTGGCCGTAGGGATGGGTAAATGGAAAAAAAATATCGATATTTTTAAAAAGTATCGAAAATAATCGATATACATTGCGAAAAATATATCGATATTTATCGATATTATTTTTGTTTTCAAAAATGTAAGGGGAATAAGCTTTTGGCGACCAAAAAAAAATAAGAAAAAGGTCACCGGAAAAAATATATCGATTATCCGAGAAAAAATATCGATGACCAAAAAAAGGTCGCCGGAAAAAAAATGTAGAAAAGTCGCCAAGAAAAAATATCGGTTATCCCAGAAAAAAATATCGATATATCAAAAAAATATATCGCGAAAAAATATATCTACGATAAATATCGATATTTTTCAAAAAAAATATCGATATTTTGATATATCGATATTTTTTACCCATCCCTAGTTGGCCGCTGCCACTAATTCACTATGGGACGGTTCAACAAATGCGTTCCACTTATTTGTTACCGTTTAACTGTATACTTCAGAATTATATTTTGACATTAGTATTATAATTATACGCTTTATATATTTATTGTATTACTACGTTTAAAAGGAAGGTACATTGTGTCATCCAAAAATATAGAGTAGATTGGATAGTTTAAGATAGGTACTAAAATGAAAAAACTTTTGCAGATTCCACGGTATACGTAGGGACCATCGATATGTACCTATAATTTTTGTACGTAAGCATCGTACATGGGTAATATTTTAACAAGGATTTGCGTGATTAGAAGTGACCACGGATTCAAAAGTAGTATAAAAATTGAAGACATTACACAAAATAGCTAAAAACTCTGCTACCCTCTGGGTGCGCCACTGCTTATTTTATGCTAAATAAAAGATTATGCACACGTAAACGTTTAACGATGGTCAGTTATCTAATTTAATATTAGCTTTAAAGTGAAGATGAGTTATATGATAATTAATCTTCACAACATGAGGTTGAGTTGGGTTTGGTTATATTATTTATAACAAGATTAGAACACTCGTCATCTCGGAGGCGTAGTTTTCTGTATCACAGATCTACTAAAAGAAAAAGAAGAAGAAGATTAAAACACCAAGTCTGGCTTGTGCAGTCCAGCGGTCGCAATCGATAACGATGGTCAGGGGTTACAATTTCACTAGCAGCCAACCAAGTTATCTTATCTAGTTATATTTAGCAAAATAATATATGTGACCAATGTTACCTCCAAGGTGCGCGGGTGTGTGGCCGCATACATAAATATTTGTCCGCACACATGTTCCCAACCCCCGCACGCGGAAAGAAATATGCCATCTACCAGAATTTAGGTTCATCTTGTAAACCTAACATTGATCAACATTTTATTAATGATCGACCTGTTGGACACCTATGGGATAAAGCGTTGAAAACAACGAATGAGATTGAAGCTTAGATGCGCTCGCAATTAATTAGCTGGTCGTTCGTGGAGAGAGCGTTGTGGTGATGTACTAAATTTGTTCTTGTACTATACGACTTATAGGAGACTCGTTTAATAAAGCTGTCATGGAGTACAGAGAAGAGCATTTTATTGTAATTTAACTTTATTAGGTAGACGATAGAAATACTACGTATTGCAAACAGAGGCGGACTCAATGGCACACGGGCCCGTCTTACTGAACATTTGGGCTCCCAAATTGATCGTGACTCAATATGAATTACGAAATGCAACACAGATTTTAAGTTAAATTATCAAAAATTATGTATTATGTGATATGAATGTATTCGAAGACATATCTTCATTGGAAACTCAGAACTGGAAAGAGCCGGCACAAGACCGAGATGAGGCGGAGGAAGATTCTTGAGGAGGCTAAGACCCACCAGGGTAGGGAATGCAATCCGGATTATCCGTAATCCGAAAAATCCGGATATCCGCACTATCACGCACGGATATCAGAGCGTGCTTTTTCCGCAGCAGGAATTATGTGAGCGTGCTTTATCGTAGCAGGTTAAACGACAGCACTTTAGATGCCTTATTATTTTTGAGGTCACATTTTATGTCTCAAAAAATGGCATAGTTTTTAATGTTGATTTAAGTGGATTTAAATTGTTTTGTTCCTTTTGTTTATGTTTAATAATTTGACAAGGAGTCTTTATTTTTGTTCTTCTTTTTGTTTCTTCTAAATCAGAGTTTCTTTTATTTTGTACCTGTTGATTATTTTACTAACTTTACTCAGCACGCGAGTTACAGACTGATTATTTTAATACGAATAACACCAAAATTGTGTTATTTAATTATAATAGTTTGAATAATTCCAAATAACAAAAAAAAAAAATTAAAAAATCATTTGATTCGATTTTCATGTGCTTTTATTTTGATCCATAAAATCCGTATTGGAACAAGATCCGTTCTTAAAAATCCGGATTTTAAAACAGAACGGATTTGCATTCCCTACACCAGGGATTGTAGAGCTTAACAGTGATGATAATGATTAACAATACCGTTAGGCGAGCACGGATCGGATATGCCAGTATTTTTGAAACTGAAAAAGTGTTAATCCATGTTTTGTTTAAATCTTTATTTCTCTATTCCCAGTGATTCGACTTGCGCGATTCTATAAATCCATCCCTGATTCCCAAGTGTCTCAAGATACCCTGTCTGGAAATTGGCCATCTTGTTCCAAAATGGCGTTTGTCCAAAAACTTTAAAAAGTCGTTAAATTTGGACCTAGAGAAATAGTATAAAACAATTCATAAACATGGTTGAAATGTACTTAATTTAAAAAGATTTTTCTTATTATGTAACAGGTTGTTATGTTCTTCTATAAAAAGTGATTTTTGTTGAACTGAGATTAAATGATTTGTTTGGCATTATTAGCATGTATTATGATGGAAAACTGATCATTATCTCGGATTTTGTAAACGAATGTAGACTGGTGTTTACGTTCATAAATAATCCAGAAATCCAGCTTGTGATGAACGCGCACAGAAAGAAAACATTCTGAGTCTTGTAGCACGGCGCGGCGTACCTACTTGATTCGATATACAGATCTCGTAAACAATATACTGACCCATATACCTATATAACGTCGGCTTATGATTAAGACGACAAAAAAATAACGAGTTTTCGAGTGAAGAGACACTGAATACGAAACCTATTTTTGAAGGAGGATGGGCTATGGTCTTAGGTGATGAAACTGTGGAGTTATCAGGCCGATTTCGATAATTTATTTTGCAATGTTATGACGAATGTGTCCTTTATGATTTGTAATGTAACGAATGTTAAGAATGTTAATGTTAAGAAGCCGAAGTCGTAGTGTCCATATAAATAAACGTACCAGTATGTAGAGTAAAGCCTAGGCCAAGAAGGGAATGCTCGAAACATCGTAGACCGTAGACTCTAATAAGCTGAAAAAGAAATTGCTGAAGGAGAATAGGCATTTTACTACAATACCTACCTTAAGTTTTTAATAACTTGCTTTCTATGTGTAAAGTAATGTACCAACTGATATAGTTCATTGGAGTCATCACTCGTAGTGTTATAACCAGGGCTGTGGAGTCTCTAAATTTACCGACTTTACCTTACAGTCCGACTCCGACTGTAAGATAAATAAAGAAACACTCTTCACACACAGTTATCAGACGCAGCATCGATCAGCTACATGCGCTAGAGCGAGAGGTGGCGATATAATTCGTGAAAGAATGACCGCCTGCACAAACGTATCCGGTATGTACCTATACTCATCTGGCATTTATGATTCGCTCTCGCCCTAGACTTCTGAAGCATACGTATTTATACATAAATCTTTATGGCTATTTAATGCGTTACTTTATAAGGTGCCCATGGGTAAGTACTTGTCATGACACATACATTAAATTTGACTTAGTTGATTTAATACATAAATTAAAACAAAAGAAGTCCGGTGTTCACTGGTTTTGATGGTCCTGACTCGGCTTTAAATATCATAAATCGACGACTTCCGACTCCATAGCCCTAGAAACAGGTTATGTCATGACATGACACATACTTTAAATTTAAGTTAGTTGAATCAACATACAATTTAAAACAAATTAGTTAATAAATTTATAACCGAAGTTAGCCGGTTCAGAAGATTCTGATTCGGCTTCAAATACTATAAATCGACGACTTCGATTCAGTAGTTCTGCTTATAAATACGAACTGGTCTCCAAAGTATAGCAAAAGTCACAACAAAACTGCCACAAAACTAACGAGTAGCGTTTATAAAATTTATTTTAAATGTAAACACTTCTCAATTGTAACGAGTTTACAAATGTTTACGTCATGTTCATAACGAGCAAAAAATATGGACATATTAGGTTTCAGACAGTAAACATCTGTTCATGATTTATATCTCTCACTAGTATAATATTTTGCCAATTATAGTCTAAAAATTCTGCGTGAATTTTTTAGATTTATTAGGTCGTGCGACATTTTGGATCCATAACAGGGTCATTAGGGCTTCGTCCTAGCCACCCCAATACATCAATAAGTTTACTGTCCAGATACGAGAATGACTTCTCTGTAGATATAGGAGACCAAACATGGTTCTCGGAGCCTCTCTCTCAGGAACTCCCGATCTTGCAATTCCATAGTTATTTACTCTCCTAAACCCCTCAGTCCCATATGAATAGACTTCTTCATGATGCAACAAGATGGAAGAGCGAAGGGTCCGAAGTGACTCGGTACTCGGAGGCCCGAATTCAAAGTCAATACTTAGATGATTTAAAGGTTAAGGTACGCCTGAAAATTACGCTTTTGAAACGTACCTTTTAACCTTTAAATTACTAAGCATTGACTTTGAATTCGGGCTTGAGACAAAAGTCAAGCAATGAAATAATGAACCAACGAAATAGCCTAGAAATCTCTACATAAAAGAATCTGATGGCCGTAAATACCAGTGAACACAGGGTATAAAATTGTACAGAGATAAACTAAACCCCTTTTTTAGGCGAGGAGATTGGAAGAAGATCTCTTTACTATATTCATTTTTTAATTGTTTGCTTACTGTTAGTTTTTTATTGTTCCCACATAAATAAGTCCCTCTCCAGGCATAAGAGTAGTCTCTTTTTGGAGAGGTACAGTGATAATAAATTTATGTATCAATATACTTTAAATAGGCTAGAACTTTTTTTTAAAAAAGCTGTAAAAAATTAAAAAAATAAAATGTCCCTTCCTCGCGTATATTTAGACACATCTATAATGAAGTTAAATTATTCATTCTTAGATAATTAAAACCCCCAGTAAACAAAACGTATTTTTTACAACGCTGTTTTTCTTATTATTTTTTTTTTATTTCGTTCCAAACTGAGTTTCTTCAAATAAAAACGTATTTTTTTTGTAAAGCGAGACTTATTTGTCAAGAAATTATACTTTTTAAGAGTATTTAAATTGAGGTTTTCATAATTGTTTCAAAATTTACAGTCTCTTAGGGCCGGTTGTTTCAAGTTGGATTAAAGTAAGCGTTCTTTTAAAGCATAGATTTTTACGTTCTCCACCAATCAAACGATCCGTTTTCGTAAAAATCTATGGTTTAATTGAACGCTTACTTTAATCCAACTTGAAACAACCGGGCCTTAGTAATTTTTTGAACAAGTCAAACGCATTGGAACCAGCCATAGAATCAGACCGTGCATCAATAAATTTTCGTTAGTTCACCTACCTACCACGTACCTACCCTACGAATCCGCCGAGAGAGAAGCGAGAGATCAGAAGAATGAGGGAGAAAGCAGTGCGCATCTCGGACACGAGTTTTGGCGCCATTCGGACCGACGAAAGGCCGGAGATATTCCAATATTTACAGAGATTGCGCCACTCGCGCAGCTGTCGTCCGCGCAGGGCCTTTCTCGGCGGCCGCCAGCGCCATGCGGACGATGTCCGCACTGTCCGAGAAAAACGGTGACCAAAAAGAGAAAAATGTGAATAAGTCAACGAGGTGCGTTGCATTGGGCGTGTACGTTTTTAGATCCAAACGCCTAAATCCTTATTTCTACCGAGTGCCATGACGCTCAACCCGGCCGCGGGTGCGTTCGGGATCGGTCTCGTTGCGAACGAGCCATGTATGGAGTCGTGGTCAACCGCTTTTGTGGGGTCAGCGAGTAGCTGCTGACTACTTCGGGTCGCCAAATCGCGTTCTGTCACTTCGCTGCTCAAATAATAGATCGCGTCAGTCCGCAAACCTTTTGCCACATTTATAGTAATAATAGGCGTGATGACAGTATTAAAGAAAATAAAATATTTTGAAAGGATTCTAAAAAATGATCCAGTTTTAATGTACACATTGAGATTAATAAGATTTTCAATAAAATAAAAGTATAAAATTGTGCAATCCGCCATTTTAACTGAAACACCGATCAGAGCGAATGACGTCACGCCTCAGTACCCATCACCGTGTCTTTGAACCGTTGCCATAGACGCAATGCAATGTTTACTGAGGCTTGACGTCACGTAGACGAAATGACAGCTGCGGGTATTTTTGCGCGAAATTAAAAATGTGTAGAAAATGCAATTATTTGCGTAAAAACTTAGTTTATTACTGAAATAATGTTATTTTCGGTAATAGTAGATGTGTACCTACAATTTAGAATATTATTTCAAAATCTGTCATCATGCTTATGGTACAAGAAAAGACAAACATGTATGTTTGATCAGCTTCACATTTCTTCCAGTTTGTTCATGATCTGTCATACACGGATATTCCATGTACGAGGTTTGATCAAAAAGTACGCGGAATCTTATTAATTTTATCCACTATGTATTATATAATTTTTTCCAATTGGGACACTATTTTAGGTATGTATTAATTAAGTATGCGTTCAGCTCCTTCAGCGATTCTGTCTTTAGTTTCTCAATGTTGGCAACACGTTGTCCTTTCATGTTTTTTTCGTCTTCGGAAACAGGAAGAAGTCCCAAGAGACCGTGTTTTGTGAATATGGACCTGTAAGTGATCATAAAGGTGTTGTTTTTGGGCAGAAATTAATTCAATTTTTTCGCCAAGTACCTACAACAAATTATGAATGCAAAATGAATAGGTACATACATTTTCGACGGTCAATAATAAAATAATGGTCAATAAGAACCTGTCAAAGGAAGCAAGACTAGCGGTACATAATGGCGTTCTAGTGCCAACCCTGATGTACGGAAGTGAAGCCTGGAATTGCCAATGGAGGAATGAAAGTAGACTGAATGAATTGAAAATATTTAGTCGATAGAGTGAGGAATGAACAAATTAGAAGTGAATATAATGCTGGCTGCAGTGCGGTAGAAACAATAAAGGAAGGAGCGCTGAGTTGGTTTAGTCACGTGGAGCGTATGAACGAGGAAAGGATGGTTAAGAAAATATATGAGGCGGGTGTTGAAGGCAACAGGAAAAGAGGGCGTCCGCGAAAGACCTGGCACGATTAGATACTACAAGTATTTGAGGATGGCCCTATTGAAATATTGGTGAAAAGTTAATACTATGGTTGTGGTGTATAGTGCTCTGAACATAGCAGTGTAGTGTTGGTCCTGACGAAGAGACGGGTACGTTTTCGAAACCGGTAGACCTAAAATCTGGTAGTTTTATATTTATACAAATTTAACTAACACTCTGTTATAATGTCCAACCACAAAGTTAATGCTTTAAATATTAAAAATATTAATAATGGAATATACCTACTTCAGAGAGAGAGAGATTCGAAATCCGCGGTACTTGCGCTACAAGCCGTGGTTGTAACAGAGTTCCTTATTCTCTTTAATATGGAGTTTTAAAATAATCATTTTCGAGAGCTGGAGGGCGGCCGCTATCCGCCGGCCCATCTCACTTTACAAATCCTCTTATCCGATCCATCGGGACGTAAATCATTTCGGGCGAGGAGCGCCCGGGGGATTATGGAATGGGATAAAAACCGCGTCTGGGAGGCTCCCGGGTCCTTTGTTACCCGGCAGGCTCGGCACCTCGCGTAATACCGGCGCAAGTCAGACTTCTTCGTCTTAAAATCAGGCAATCCGCCCTTGAAGAGCGATTAATTACTATAATAACTTACCTATCGAGATACGACGCATCAGTAACCTCTCAGAGCAAATCAAAAAAATTAAAATTTTCCTAAAACCAAACTTAAATTCATAAATCATTGAAACCTTTAGCTTTTTTCAAAATAACTCCTACACTTTCATTATCAATTTAACTTTTTACTGTATTAATAAATAACTTGTATACACTATGTATCTATATATTGTAACAAGGAATAAGAACTGTGGCTCCCTCATCAGACTCAAGAGCTTCTCTTCACTGATGAGGTCTACATGACTACCAAGTATTTAAAAAAATGTTTAATCTGATATGTTATATATAAGAACTGTATTTGTACCATAAATTAAATAAATAAAAAAAATTCTGCCATTTTGCAAGTTAAAGTCAGTCCTGAGAACACTGGATTGCTGTGACACTTTACCGCTAAACGAGCGACTAGTGCTTAATCCAACTATTCAATAATTACAAATAAAACATTAAAACTTTGTTTTTTTTCCACTATTTTGTTTTTGAAGTGTCACACAACATGTTTCGGAAACCGCCGTTTCCTTCTTCAGGTGGGTTGAGTCTCAAAACACCCTAAAAATAAAATAGTGGATAACAACAAAGTTTTAGTGTTGTATTCATAATTGTTATAATGGATTTCCACAAAGGAAACGCCAACACATTCAATTACTAATCTAACTATTATTTAATACGGAAAAAATCGACCATCTTACAGCAACATATTTATACTCAGGTTAATAAAACATTACTTTACACACTAATGATAATAATCTTTCGCGAAAAATTGGCCGGATTTCTACTAAAATTAAGTCATAATTTGGTAAAATTCTTCTAAATTCAGTAGCAAAAATAGGTATTTTGGAAAAATCGGGATACGTCAATAACTTGCGGAGACGGTGATAAAAACGTGAGCAATTTAAACACAAGAATAAAAGAACAAATAACAACTTCTCGGAATTCGCCAACCATTTAATTGATACCAGCATTCTTTCGACAGTTACAAATTAAAACTATTCCACCCGGTTTCTCACAAAGAATGGATAATGAACAATTTGGAAACCGTTGAAATTCTAAAAAAGTTAAATTCTGAAAAGATATGAATAATATCACATTTCAAAACACTTATCAAATCTTCGAGTTGTTTCCGTTAATGACTAAAATAATCCTCCGCACCACGCGGCTCCCTACCCTAGCCGAATAAATTGATAAAAAATTCTATCTAAGTTGGTTATTAACTGTACCTAATGATGAGGGAAATAACTCAAATATTTTCTGTGTAGTATAAAGTTTAAATACAGTAGAACTTCGTTAATTCAAGGGATCCAACAAAACATTTCGAATTATGCGGAACCCCGTTAATTCGAAATTCAAGGTACAAATAAAAAACGCGATGCGATTGCGAAATTCGCCAAAACTCATGAAAAAAACCATTAATTTTGTTAAAAACGTCTGTATTTTTGTATATTTCAAAAAAAAAAATTGCATACCTACAAGGATCGCGACATTTCTATTACTAAAGTACCTGATATTATTATATTTTAAAATATTATTTGCTGTTCTCACTTGCGAAAAATCGAATTATTTTTTTAAATCATGTCAAATCAAAAAAAAATCGAATTACCGTGTTAAGTCTGTGCCTTTAAACACGAGTGTGAAAATTTGGTTTCTGAACTATTAACGATGCATAGGCCACGAGAGGTTTTGTACGGCTAGTGCAAAAAAATACTTCTATATCTTTCATTCGCACTACCGATGGCTCCGTACAAAAGAAGAAGACAGACGATAACAGAGTGAGATGATCATACCAGAGCTCTCAACGGTTGTCCCGGCAACGTTTGTCAGATTTTGGAACATTAAAACTCGGTTCGAGCTCGCGCCAGAGCAGTATGAGGAGTTTGATCTCGCGGGGAGGCTGGCTGGGATCCTCTCGCGGGCGCCTGCGACGGTCGCCCGACAGTTTTTTCATCTCGTCTTTATCTGATCGTTTATCCGGCACACCTTGCCCCGCTCTCTGCGCTTATCAACCCGGGGGTGGTTCATCTCGTACCCGCACCAAGAACCTTAAAAATTCATCACTTTAACAGTGCTTATTAAAATGCCGAGCTCGCATTGCTGCAGAGCGCCGAATACAGCAGTGGTTCTTGACCTGTGGAAAGTCAGGGAGCACTTTTGATTGATTGAAAAAGTAGAAATATCAAAGAATCGGAAATATATATATATGTTATAATGTATTATAAAAATATGTTATAATGAAGGTTTTCACGGGTGTTAGAAATGTTAGTATTGATTTCTTTGGGGGTAGCCCGCGTCAAAATCTGGTCCTCAGAAGGACCATTCGTCAACCGACGTTTCGTCTGAATCACAACAGGCATCTTCAGGTAATAAGCTTCCGATACGAACGGACGTGTTCGCACTGCCCCTCGTGACGGAAATTTATTAACAAGCAACCTGAAGATGCCTGTTGTGATTCAGGCGAAACGTCGGTTGACGAATGGTCCTTCTGAGGACCAGATTTTGACGCGGGTTACCCCCAAAGAAATCAATACTAACATATATATATATATGAGATATATATATATATATATATATATATATATATATATATATGCCATAACGAAATACATAAGGTGACTCGTAGTAAAAACTTCCGGGAAGTCTTCTTTATTCAATATTGAGTAGAAAGAATTGTCGAATTTGTCTTCTGCGCAGCTGAAGCCGATGTTCAAGATGTTTGCCGGCTACTGGACCTTTGCTTGCTTTAGGTTTAGAAAATAAAATACTATGTATATTTACTTTTTGCGTCTGTCATTTACTCAAAAAAATAATGGTACGAGTTTTTGTAAACGCACTATTACTCACACTAATGCAAGTGGCTTTCACAAAATGAACAAACTCTACTAAACAAACTAAAAAATAATTTAAGAGCTTTGATAAATTAAAAAAAATAAAAAGGTAATTCAAACTCGTATACGCTATAGACGTGTTAAACTACCAATTTGATAAGTGAATACACTTGTAGGAGCATACATTTTCACACCCGATTTAGGAAAAATATGCACAAACAAAAGTGCATAATTTAATTTGACATTTATGTTAGCAGAAGTATGCCTAGATGAAGGCGACACCCAGAACCGAAGAATATTTCCCTCCACTGCTGGATGTAGGCCTCTTCCATTTTCTTCCATTCATCTCTGTTTCTCCCCTTCGCATCCAAGTTCTTCCTGGACAATGTCGTCAGACCACCTTTTGGGAGGTATTCCGACGCTTCTATTTTTCGTCCAGCGCCTCCACTGTAAGATTCTGGGTGCCCATCTAGTATCCTCCTGTCGAGCCATATGTCCAGCCCACTGCCATTTTAGTTTCGCAATACGGTCCATAATATCGGCAACTTTTGTTCGGCGTCTTATTTCGTCATCTGATTTTATCTCGAAGGCTCACGCCGAGCATCTGCCTTTCCATAGTCCTCTGTGTACATTTTAATTTGTGTATGCTTTTTTCTGTTAGTGTTGCTGTTTCTAGGCTATATGGCAACATCGGTAGTATACATGATCGAACATTTTTCTTTTCAGGCATACTGGGATTTCTTTATTGTCAAACAAGTGTTTCAATTTACCAAATGCTGCCCAGCCCAGACCTTTCCTTCTTGATCGTTCTGCTGTTTGGTTTTCTTTTCCCAGCTTTATCTTAACAGTTGACACCGATATCGGATGTGCACACCGATATAATATAATTGATATGAGTTTTAAATGAAGTAATAAACAATATGGAACTTACGGTAAGGTTTTGTTTGTTTTGGAATACTATGCTTTTACTGTTGTATTTTAACAGATGTGTGCAATTTATCGGTAAATTAGTATATTTCCTAGAAACAGTAGACGTTTTTATACTCAATCAATATGTTCGCTAAATTCTTACATAAACTTATACACTACATTATATGCGTTTACTGTAAGTATATGCAATCTGTCCAACACAAGTATTATTATATGTTGTCATTTAGAAAAATGTATATCTTGAGTCATAAACCTTCTGTGGTGTTTTGAATTATTCAAACAAACACAAAACACAAAGGCTAGATTGACGTATTGTATGTTAGGTAGATCGTACTATGACGTTAGGACAGAAAATACCCACAAACTTTGGTCGTTTGTTATGAAAATCATAAATTCTAGAATACAACGAGTTATAATCATAAAATTATGTTGAATGTATGAAAACAAAAACAAACTGTATGTTCAAAGTGATAACTGGAATATTTATAAATGTAGGTAGGTACCTACGCAATTCGCGAAACATGTCAACAAAAGACGTGACTTTTTCGTTTCTCGCATTTTTATTTTTGTTTATGTATGTATCGACCTGCGTAGCTCAGTGGGCATGACACTGGCTTCTCAAATTCCGGATTCCGGGTTCGATTCCCGCTGACATCACAATACATCTATGTGATTTTTTCAAGCCTGGGTGTTTTTGTAATGAGTTTCGCTGCGGTAATTTGGCCTTGTAGCCTGTTGTATTTAAAACATGTGTTTACGCATTATTAGTAGTAATCAACATTAATTAAAAATATACTTTCCACATGGGTGGCACAATAATTAGTCATTACACGACTAGGCGAAGATAGTATAACTAGCTATAAATGACTATAAAATTTAGCACAGTCCTCTCAATATTCGTCCATGCTGATGTTCCTTTTTCTTTGTCGAAATTTTTGTTTGTTATTCGCCCGAAAAGTCGATATTCAACCCACAAAAATTCAGAATTTCGACGAGAAATGGCACCCAAACATCTCAGCCTATCAATTTTTTTGATGACGATGTGTTTGGAAAAAAAAACACAACAAACATCGGATAATTTTTTAAAAAATAAAGAGTTTTGGTGAATCGTCTCGAAATGCCGGCAAACCACTTGGACATTAATTACAGAATTAACATTACTCGATGTTATAATGGAAGGTGACTCCCGTACCAAATAATACCCATATCTCTATAAAATAAAAACTTTTAACAAAAATAATTGTTTTTTTATCGGAAAGGTAAATTTTTTGTTAAAATTTTATTTACTTATTTAGTAAACTAATAATAATATTAAAAAACAAATAACCTTTACGGAGACCGAACTAAACAGCTACAAATCATTCCTAAAACTGTTTAACAAACTACTAAAAAATTAATAAGAAAAACAGAATAGAAAGAATTTTAAAGAAATATTACAATGACCTGTGAAATATGGTTTAATGTAACGTTTTTATTTATAATGTATACAATATTGTATTCTTAACATGTATTCCTAATGATGTTGTATTGAAACTCTATGGTACGGAAAATTTCACTAGAAATCAACACTTAGCAGAAAATAAATAAAAACTCGGAAACTGGGTGATCTATGTGATCGTAATTTAGTTTCAAATTAAATATTACATTGTTTTTATCAATATTATAGAAAACAGCACAACAGATACAAGACGCTTTCAGAAAACAATTGAACTCCTTTTTTCTCTTTTACAGACATCAACACAAGCTTTCTCTTGTTTTAAAATGTTCCATTTTTCAAACTTATTAATTTCAAACAATTTAAAATTAATAAAGTAAGTACCTATCTTCATTCTATCACTTCCAAACTATCCGAAGCTTAAAAAATGGAACATTTTAAATGTGCTGATTTTCCTCATTTTATAACATTTTACATTATCTTATATCTATAGACAAGGTAAGGCATCATATTTCAGCTGCTAGGCATGCTTATAAATATGATTTTGGCTGTAATGGATGTATTTTTGAAAGTGTAAAGCATTCTGTGATGTTTTCTTGCACACAAACTGCATAAGCAGTTTTGCAAGATTTTATATAATAAAAAATGTAGACGTATATATTATTAAGAGAAAAAATGTACTCCTAAAGTATATTTACGGTCTCACGGTGATTAAATCTCTGCCTTAACGATAAAGCATTAATAAGTAGTGGTTAACACATTGATACCTATTTAGAAAGATTTTCGAGATAGATTTTCGAGTGATTTTTTTTTGTTAAAGAATATGTAGACGAAATTCGGGGTTGAAAAGGATTAAACCATTTTTAGTTAATTCCTGTGCGAAAAAATCGTTTGATATTTATGCTGGAACGATTAATGACGAATATTGAGGATCCACTGTACTTATTTTTAACTTTGTGTATGTGTAAACCAAAATAGATTATAAAAAAAACCATTTGGATATGCCGTAAGAACAATTAACATATTCATATTCATCTCGTGCTCTATCCGTTCAACGAATGTTGGCCATCATCACTTTCTTCATCCACGGCGTTCTTCTTCTTCCAGGGAACCAATTTCATTCTGCGATATGCAGGACCTGATATTCTCTAGATGCTTCATTATATGTCCGACACATTCAAGTTTTCGGATTTTATTTAGCGATGCGAACACGGAATGCGTGTCATCAATATTCTTACTATTTTCAAAATAATCTAAACGTTTGTGCTACGAAAATAGGACTAACTTGCCGGCGTCTTAAAACGAGGCTCAAATCACCGACTACCGGATCACTAGGCGAGCGTCATGACCCCTACACCAACAAGCTACTCTTGCTTATTTCTCTTCTTTCATCCGAAACCTGACATCTTAAATCGTAACTTTATCCATACAGCTGATTTTAACTAGGGGTGCATCCGATATCGATACCGATATATCGGCGATATTAATTTGCAGATACACCGATACATTTTGAATTTCGCAATATAGATAATAATCCATGTCTAAACATGCCAACTTCGCGCTTAATTCGTTAATGTTTCCCACGTTTCATAATTTCATTTCGAACACGGAAATATGTCGCATCAATATTTTTACTATTCTCAAACTAATCCAAAAGCCTGTGCTATTAAAATAGGACTAAATTGCTGGTGTCCTGGATGGGGCTCGAACCACCGCCCACCAAAATCACTAGGCGAGCGTTATGGCCACTACACCAACAAGCTATTCATATAACTATCTGAACGTTATGTTTTGTTAAATTACAATTTTTAAAATTTCATCATAAAGTAAACATTCTAAAAAATATTATGTAAGTAATTTCTTCTGTTTCTAATCTAAACCCATAACTTTTTACAGCTTTCGAAATTTTCACTGTCCGCATCGGTATCGGTATCATCGATACTTTTTTATAAATATCGGTATCGTATCGGCAATAGTGCGTATCGATGCATCCCTAATTTCAAGCAATCTTTTTTGAATTCACATCTCATATACCTACTTTAAGCCGTCAGGACAAACAGGTAAGTAAACAACATTTTAAGAGAAGAAAGAGTGAATAAATAACATGTTAGGCTGGCCGCACTTTGGATACGAATTATTACGTACGTATTCGTACGATTATTTTCGTACATATGGAGCGCGCGCGTTGATTGCGTTTTGCGTCGGTCACGATCAGTTACTTTTCGCATTTCTCCAATAACGTTTGTGCCAAATGAATAATCTGTATCTTCTGGAAAACTCTATTATGGCAGACATAAATAATGACAAATTTCATGACTATCTATCTAATAGATTCACAAATGCAGGGGAGAATCGAAGTGGAACGAGAGCTCATAATATCGGAGAAATATTTAAAAGTTTTTTTGTTCGAAGTACATAATTATACCTCACCTTCATTAAACCAAATTGTTTAACTTACAAGTATTTTTTAGTTCTTTAGAGATTCTCATTTAGAGGTCACGTAGTTGAATCACTTTGGTCCCACAAACATTTGTGGTCATGTCTCAAATTGACAAAATTTTCAATATCCATCGTACGAAATCGCAAAAATTTCCGAACAAATCCGGATCGTGTCGGACGTCGCACCTATACGTGCGTACACGCACTACTAAATCGTGTACAGTGTGCGATGTTCAATACTACTTCGAAGGTCAGGAATGTACTTGTGAATTCGTACGTATAGGTACTACTCAATTTCGTACGAAAACGCATCCAGTGTGCGGCCGGCGTTATACTAAATGCCGGTCCATTCTTTAATCTTTAAGCTGGGCGTACAATATGATGCGTCAGCATAATTAACATAACAAAATGCTTACGTTTGAAATGATGTTCGTCTCAAGTGCAACCGGCCTATAATTAGTCACACATTTCGCCCGAGATACGCGAAAATCCTCGCCAGAAGCTGCTCGTCTGGCCGTGTCGTCTGCCGCGTGGTCCATCGGGTTTAATGACGTCTGTCCAGAGCGTCTCGGTTCTATTCCCGTCCCGCTCTTCCATCTCTTCAGTCTGCGAGGATGGAAGAAGCGTCTGATCTGACACACACGTCTTGTTATATTATGTGTCGCGAGGAATGCGTTTGAATAAATACTTATGTAGATACTCGCTCTTATTTGTGTGCTTTACTTTACTTACAATGTCATGATGGTATTCAGCGGAACTTGGCTGTATTTTGTTTAGATCATCGATGGCAATAGTAATGTAAATGTAAACACTTTGTATAGAAACGTGTTCCGAGGCCAATGGTCCCTTCGTCAGGATACAGATACAACGTATACTGAAAATTAAAAATGAAAGTATAGACATGTACCAAATAAAAGATAATGATAATGGAGTTGAACAATGATATAACTGTAGATACAGTAGCCGGCAAACTTCTTGAAATTTTTTGGCGTAGTGGGAGAATGCGCAGAAGACAAAATTTGGGTCTCTTTGGTGGAATGGTACATGCGCAAACTTCCCCCCACTACGCCGTAAAATTTCAAGATGTTTGCCGGCTACTGTACAAGCGTGAAATCGTGGCAAGTCAAAAAGAAGGTAATTGACTTACTTGCATTCGTTATCGAACTGACCTTCTTTGTAATTGGACGCGACGGCACGCCGAAAAAAGAGTCCCGGGGAAAAAGGAACAGAATATCGTACACTATTGTAAGAATGATTATTTTAGTCACCGTGACTTCAAATTACCAGATTTTTCTGCATTTGCTACATTTGAAATCAGAATGGTGTGGGAATAACGTGTCTATTTATGTCAAGTCAATGGAGTTGAATTATTAATTAGGAACCGATGTTAAAACAAATTTTAAAGTTAACTATTTGTGAAAAATATTTGGTTTTTAATGATTTTATTTTGTTACTAACAGTTTTTTAATTTCTAATATATCTAGCTGCAATCCTATACTGTGTTTTTTCCCCGAAACGTGTCGATTATTCAATAAATAGACTTTATATAGTGTTTTTTATTAATAATATAATATGTTGTTAGGTTTTTTTATAAGTTCGAGTGTTTGCAAAATAGAAAATTTATTTGTACTTTGCTACACTGTTTCAATTTATTTATATTTAAAAATTAGACCCGCAAAACATTTTTCTAAAAGCTTATCTGTAGTTTAATGTTTTCACTTAACAAATTGTGCCTTTTACGTAAACTGTCGTAACTAGGAGATAAGATATTTTTATTTGATCTAGTATTATATTTGATTCACATTTCACATATTTTTACACGTGTAATCAATGTATGATAGTATTTTTTATATCCGGAACATGTTTTCCATGATGTATGTTGTTCACTATATAAATTTTTTTCCATTAAATAAAGTATAAATACATGCGGCATACCAGGACAACTAAAAATTACTTATTTGTTTGTTACATACTAAGGAAGAAAGCAACGATTTTTTAATTTTTATTTATTTGTTTATCATTTGTTCTTATTTTTACATCTCAGACCCACAAAACATCACATTGACATTTGTCTGTAGGTGCATCAATATGTAAATATATATATATAAATTATGGTTACCAGAATACATACATATGTATTATACATATGTATAAATACATAAATCTTATAAACTTAAATACAAAATCAACAATACAAAAAATTACCAAAATCAAAATAAGTCTCTTTTATTTAGTAATATTTTCATTAATTCTGTCTTTTGCCCTTTTTTATTAATGACCTTTTTGACATGACTTTTTATTAAATATTTTTGGTATGACATATTTTATTGTTCTTTGTCCATGCTTATTTACGACCTTCGGTATTCGTAGTCCTTCTTGAACCGTAAATCTGGTACTATGTTTATGAATCAATCTATGCTTATATGTCCCATCTTCATGATATCGTGTAATTAGTTTGTACCACAAGATAGCATTAAATTGGTTAAGTATATATAGTTTTTAAATACTGTAACATTAATTGATTTACTTAATGTACCATGAATTAATGAACTACAAAAATTTACTTAGTTTCATAATAAAAAAATATACCAGTTAAATTAAAAAGCATGCAAAATAAAAATTCAAAATAACTCCAATACTTTCATTATCAACTTATCTTTTTTACCGTATTAATAAATAACTTGTATATACTACCTGTATATTATAATAAGAACTGTGGCTCCCTCATCAGACTCAAGAGCTTCTCTTCACTGATGAGGTGCTACATGACTATAAAGTATTTAAAAAAATGTTAATCTAATACGTAAATATGTAAGAACTGTATTTGTACTATATATTAAATTTAAAAAAACATTCATACTTGTTAGCGATTTTAGGAATTGAGCATCCTAAATCGTGTATTTCTTGCATGTGAAACCAGCTCGTTGAATATTTAACTATTGTAATGCTCCTTCATTATCCGAAACACTGGTAATTTTATTAATGATTTGCAATGAATTATGTATTCTCCTTCGTTATTTAATACTGCTTCCGCCAAGCCTCCATGTTGCTGGCAATTATTTAAACTGTAATCATTATTTTACTCCTCAACAGCTTCCAGTGGAATCATACCCTCCATCTTCACCATCAGCTGCTTTTGTCACTGCTGTTTGAAGGTTTCCCAAATTTTCTTCCATTTTTCTGTCTGAGGTACAAACAACCCCTAGAGCCAAGAGTGGTGGGTCTTGGCCTCCTCAAGAGTCTTCCTATAAAAAACATTAATGGAAAATTTAAGTGCTTCTTAAAAATATATGTGTTTTCTTGCTGTCTCTGTCACGCAGTTTTAAAGAAAATCAATTGTTAGAATTTTGATGCAAGAAAAACTTTGATCCAAACGTCAGATGATAGACATATTGTAGTTAACAATGTTTTAAGCGGGTACTGATATCACAGACTTGGATGACATAACTCATAACCTAGACCAGGGGTCGGAACTTTGTCAGCTTGTCAGCAGAGATGTCAGCAGAGAAGAGCCAAATTGTCGTGGAAACAGGATAACAAAGGTACCAAAGAGCCGCGTATATGTAATATACATAAGTATATGTATGTATATGGATTTTTAGGAAAAAAAGGTTCGATATGTTTTTGTAAAAATTTGATAAGAACGGCATCCATGCATCGCTTTTGATAGCTTTACTTTACTATGTCTGGCAAATAGCTACTTATTTTTAATTAAATATATGATTCTAAATTTTCATCTGTTATTCTGCTCCTGAGTATATTTTTATTATATTTATAGTGAGAATGTTTGTTCGCATATATATGTAGAGCCAAACATATAGAAACACAAGACATATATTGCACAAAGGGGGTTGTTATCACAAATATCACACGATTCATCAGTTGCAATTGATATTGCGGAAACCATTTTAATATCTTCGACTTGCTGCTTCTTTATTTTTAAAGTCATAAAAAAGCTCTTTAGATGCTTTCACAAAGCATTATATAATGAAACACCGTGAAACGGTTTTCCCCTTTTAGAGATTTCCACAGAGATCGCAAGCTAGCATGATTGGCGATATTTGTACTGTGTCCAGTACTTTGTGTCAAATACGGAACTCGACTTTTGATTTTGATGCTGAATTCCTGAGTTTATGACTGAAGGGCCCCGTATAAGAAACCCGGAGTTCTTCAGAACAAATCAGCACACTAATAATGTCAGTTACTTTTCTCCCATCACAAGGTTGTGTCGCACATGTAATTTGTATTGTGCTGACCCTAACATTGATGCTGATATTCTTGCAGACACCTTATTTTCGTTCAAAAACTCACTCATACACAACATCCATTTTCTAAACTATGAAATGCACCTATAGATCCATTAAATCAATCATTCATTAAACACTAATCGCACTACATTCAAACACAAAATATACAATACACATAAATGTACATGTAAAATATAATTAATTGCAAAAATACAAGTTACTAGAGGCACAGTATAGTAAAGCATACAGTATTATATCTTCATACAAACAGCCGAAACGACGCCCTTCGAAATCTCGGTATACTTCGAACTGCTCAGTCGCCGCAGGGCTGCAGTGACGTATGGACGCAAGCAGGGTGAGACGCTCCCACGCATACATTTAGGTCAGTTTATGGCACCCCAAACCATAAAGAGTCAGTCAATGAGCAGCCCTGGTGCGTTTTTAACCAAGTTTAAGTACCAAGCGGCCGTAGGTATTTATTTCAAGGACACTGCCAAGATAACATACTGTGGGCCGGTCTTATAAACGTCCGTTAGTTAAATATCAGACCAAATAAACCGAAATTTGATACAAACGTCATTATTTTCGTCTTATAACAATCCGTTAGTCAAATTTTAGTAAAATTTTACCGACGGCCGATACCGACAGTCGAACCACCAGTTTACCGTCCATTAGTTGAAATTGACAGAAGTATGACATATTGACGTATTATTTTTTAAGGTTAGGTCCGTTGTCAATTTGCATTTTATGCTGTTTGTTTAACATGTACACATATACTGTACTGACTGCTGCTACATTTTCAAGGAAAACGTTTTCAGATAGCGATGTCCAGCTATTATTATATTCAAGTTCGTCGGATGAAGAATAAACTCGACGACAAAGAATGTTCAATATACGAGTGGATTATTTTAATATTTTAGATGACGCAGATTTTATCAACCATTTTCGTTTGTCGAAAAGGTCTGCTTGACAGCTTTAGAAGATATTGGGCAAAATGTAAAAAGGCGCACGCATAGGAATCTGACATTATCATCAACCACAAAATTGCATGTTGCAGACTTTGTTGGGGTTTCAAAAGACTGCCAGTGTGTGTAGCGTTGTGGGAAGTATCCCGAAAATCCGGTGCGAGCGACTAATTTAAGGCTATGTTTATAGAAGTTATGTTTCGTTTCCATATAAAAGAGATATAATTCGCCTCTGACAGCTCTAAAATCATAGATAAGAGCAGTACGATATGCGATACTTACGGACGGTAAAAAAAGTTTTATAAGACGAGCGTCGGTAACATTTATAAACGAACGGCCATCCGTTAGTAAATTGTCGATTTACTAACGGAAATTTGGTCTTTCGTTTATAAGACCGGCCCTGTATGTATTTATTATACTGTGCTAGAGGTTAGGTTACTAGAGCGTGCTGAAGACATTGTAATTGGGATAATGGGCATAGTCTTCACTATAATGTTTATTATCAGAGGATCATGTACCTATTATCCTGTTAGTGTCTCTGATAAAAAAAAAAGAAAAAAAATAAATAAAAAGGGCCGGAAACGACTATGTAAAGAACCGCATGCGGCTCGCGAGCTGCTTATTCCGATCCCTGACCTAGACCATCTAATTTATTTACTGTACCATTAGTGTTCACCTTACTAATTACCCGGTTTAATTTTTTTTCATTATCTCCTAAACTTCAAGAATATTTGACGCGTTTTAAACAAAGTTTTAAAGAACATAACAGTTTTTGTCTGATGTTGTTCCATGTTCAATGTTAAGCAACTGATACACATGCTTATTAGTGGCACGTGAGCATGCGCAGTATCGACCTTCTTTAGGCCTCGCTTATTGGTGGCTTGTGTGTACGCACATTGCTAGTAATGAGCATGCCACTGTCATTCACTATGAGAAGGGGTATCTTTCGAGCATGTGTGAACAGGCTTGCTTATTAAGAGCATGCTTATGTCATTCGCGGGCTTCGCGGCTAGTATTATCAATGCGATCTTCTCAGTACGCGACAGATGAAACAAGTATGGCGCGTTGGGGAGATGATAAAACATTACTTTTCGTGACTTATTATAGGAATCACGAATGTCTGTGGAATACTCGGTCACCGTTGTGTAAAAATAATATAGCAAGAAATAATGTTTATGAAACTTTATTTAAAGGCATGAATGATTCAAATCTTACAATAAAAATTATAAAAAATAAAATCAAAAATGTGCGAATGAAACTCGGGAACTGTTTTAATTTATTGGTTCACTTGAACTTTCTATTTCAGTTTGCAAAGTTTCCATTTTGAACAAGGGCGTCTCTATTCTATGACAAGAGCATGCCACTAAGCATGTGTGTTTGATGTTAGCTTTGAGCATGCTTATTTATAAGCATGCGAATAATGAGCAAGTGTGTACAGTTGTTAGGGCATGCTTATTAGTGGCATGCTCATTAGCATACCACTAATAAGCATGTGTATCTGTACCTTTATGTTGAACAAAAACATAAGCTTATGTTGTAAAATAAAGTTAACGAATGCGCTTCACCCACGGCGGCGAGTATTGGATTCGGTTAACCGCGCTCACGTACTAGCGCCCATATTTAAGTAATATTGTTAAGCATTTACAGCGTGCACCTCATAATTTCACGCTTTTCTTGGTATTCCCTCCCTCGCCCCGGTGCGGCCGTAATGATCGCGGATCGTTGCGCGGACGGTACCTACCTAAACACCGATCCCTCGTGAAGCGTCGAAAAACTCTGTAATTTATTCTTTTAACCGTTTTTTTGTGGGAGAGGATCTGTTGTTCTTATTTTACGGCTCTACGTGTAAGACTGTGGCCTGATAAGCACGGATTTTATCCGTTTTTTATCAAGGTGTAGGAACGTAATTCGTACGATATACGTATTTCTTAAGGTGTACGTATTATTTTATCATTTATGATCAAGCCTATGTATTTCTTAAGGTGTAGGTACCTATTCCTATCTTTTGTCCTTTTTTACTCCCTTTATATTAACTCGCGGCGTCTGCTTTGGATCGATTTTTAACCTCTTTCCCGTGATCCAATCGAGCTGAAACTTTGCAAGCAGAATTACGGCGACGATCAAGAAGATCTATAAAATTTTCGTTAAAAAAAAAATTAATTATTGTATAATTTTGGATTTTTCAATTTTTTTATGTTTTTGTTCATACAAGTTGTATGGATATTTCAACGCATATGGTGGACGCGAAACCCGAAAATGAGAAAGGGAGTACTGTAAAAACTTGGTTTTTATGGGTTACTTTTTTAAATATTTATTAGAGACTAACAGGATAATAGGTACATGATACTCTAATAATAAAACATTATAAATGAAGACTATGCCCATTATCCCTATTACAATTGTCTTCGGCACGCTCTAGTAACACGTATTTTTGCATTTAAGTATATTTTACATGTACGTTTATGTGTATTGTGTATTTAGTGTTTGAATGTAGCGCGATTAGTATTTAATAAATAATTGATTTAATGGATCTATAGGTTCAAGTCATCGTTTAGAAAATGGATGTTGTGTATGAGTGAGTTTTTGAACGATGATAAGGTATCTGCAAGAATATCAGCATCAATGTTAGGGTCAGCACAACACATATTATATGTGCGATACAGCCTTGTGATGGGAGAAAAGTAACCAACATTATTAGTGTGCTGGCTTATTCTAAAGAACTCCGGGTTTCTTATACTGGGTTTGACAATGATCAAGATGCACGTATTTCGTATTATTTTATCCTTTATAATCAAGGCGTACATATTATATTATGTACGTTTGTGGATAATTTTTTTTTATTATTATTATTTGGAATCTCAACAGTAAAAAAGATCAAATGACAAACAATTGACAATGAAGTAGACTAATATTAGAGATCCACGATGGAAGTTATAACATAATGAAGCAAGTAACAACATATGGCGTAATGAGAAAAATATAAAATAATACCGGAAATACGTATAATAAATATATATTAAAAAAATATGGGCGTAAGAGGAAACACGTTGAGGTGGCCGGGATGATGATTTATATGGTAAGCGTAAGAGGTGTGTGCAGTGTGCATTATTCATGTACTGGGATTGGTTAGACACTAAGAGAGACAGAGATAGAGGACACTACACTATGTGATACTGATTCATATAGTGATTCCTACACATTTTTTAAATACTGCAATGTTAACGTTAAATAAATCAGCATTGCTTAAGTGATCATTATAGCCTTACATGCTCGATAGGTGAAGGAATTCCGTACATAAGAAGTTCTACTTCTGGGTACTGGGAAAAACACGGTCTCTCGGGTTGGTCTTCATGGAGCGTGAAATGAAACCAGCTCTATCGCCTGCCCAACATAACTTGGCGTGCGGCAGGATTGGAACTAAAACCCGCCCCGCCCGCGCCCGGCGGTAACCCCTCGCCCTGTCATTCATTTGCTCGGGAGCTGTGACATCTTGATTACCAATATACACTGAATTATTATGTCCAAAACAACCAAAACAGTCCGGGGTGGTGCAAGAGCAATTGCCAATGAAGTATTAAAGTTTTGCGAAGCTGAAAAAGCAAATAATGGACCGATATTACCGTCTGACAGTTTGACAGATAGAGCGGCCGCCGCGGAGCGCGCTGTTACCCGACCAAATTTATATTGAAGGCTCTGACACTGGTCACCGGACATTCAGTACATTATGTATTGTGTAATAAATTTACAACCTGGCAACTTCTGTTTCGCGACAGGGGCGCCCTCCCTCGCACGCCAAGTTATAGTGGTGGCACTCTAGTTAATCGGGGCTGTCAATAAGTTTTTGTAATTCTTGGATTTATAATGTAACAATTTCTGGATTTTTTATTTGAAGTGTTTATTTAATGTACATTTGTTACTTATTTTTATACAAATTCTCCAATTTTCTTTTTATAAGTTTGAAATTATCACATCACGTTGACTGCGATCGAAGATTTGAATGAAATTTAGACAGCTTTTGCTGGTTGTGACCAAATAAATCTTTATGTAATATTAAAATTTAATATTTAAGTTGCTGACTTTGCCGAAATTAATTTAAGGTACTTGTTACATTTCAATGTATTATTTGTGAATTGATTTTTATTTTTACAATTAATAAAAATGCACTTTCTTATCACTACTTATATGTTGAAAAATATCAACATGTTTCAGAGCCCATGGCCCCTTCGTCAGGATGCAATGTATACTAACAAATCAAAAATCGAAGTATAGACAATCGAAATATAAAATTTATATATGGGAAATTAATAATATTTAACTACCTACTTACATGAAAACTAATTTAAAAGATGACTCTTTCTAAAAAGAACCCGGTTATTTATAATATTCAATTTACTATTAACACTTTTTCTTATTTCCTAAGTTTCTAATTTATCAAACTGTAATTCTGTATAATTTGTATGTAAAGTTTGTAAACCCTATTTGATATCAAAAGAATGATCCATAGCCAAAAGATGATTAGTAAATTCGGAATTATTATTGCTACTTAAACACCTCAAGTGTTCCTTCACTCTTAACATCCTACACGTTTTTCCTTTATAAAAATAATCACAATCATTACAAATCAATTTATAAACACACGATTTTTTAAAAAAAATGTAAAAATACTTGCATTATAACGTATATCATAAAATCGGTATCGACAATTCAGTATTACAATTTTTTTGTCATATAAATTGCCTATACAGGGTGTACCAGAGTTAGCCGCAGAAACTTGACCAGAGATTCCTGCCTATGTTATGAGTCTAACATGTTCAAGCAACCATGACCTAGTATCAATAGTTAAGGAGATATGCTGTATCAAAATTTGCATTTTATTTCAATATTTCGTCATGATCGTAGAACAATGACGGATGTACGAAAAATTCCATATTGACTTTTTTGGATCCTAAAAAAGTGAAAAAAAGAAGCCATCTAATGGTATTTAAAAAGTGTATTTTTTCTCATTAATTTGACCGTCGTTGTACGAAGTCGGTATAACGACGGTTCTGATTTGCGATCGTAGAACAATGCAGCATGTGTAAAAACGTCGTTGTGCTGCGCTGACTATATTTGAGGTTTTAAAGGTATCCACTTTAAATAAGTTAAATCACTCAAGTTTCAGAGGAAAATCTTTTATTATGACGATTTCTTACTTATTTTTTGCAAAAAGTTGAACTATCATTACAGTAACTTATGTCGATTATGAAAAATTCATTCGCTTTTATACAAGTCGAATAAATGATAAATACCTTGCAAAAATTGAAAAATATTTTTTTACAAGGTTTTTATCATTTTATTTAAGTTGTATTGGAGCAAATGAATTTTTCAAAATCGATATAAGTTACTATAATGATAGTTCAACTTTTCGCAAAAAATAAGTCAGAAATATTGAAAAAAAAAAACGCAAACTTTGATATTACATATCTCGATAACTATTGATATCAATTAGGTCACGGTTGCTTAAACATTTTGACTCACGACAAGGCGGAACCTACCGGCCAATTTTCTGCCGCTAGCTCTGGTACGCCCTGTATAATTTACATAATCTTGAGGTCCATACAAAAAAAACCTAAAAAATATACTGAAAACAGATACGGTAATAAAGTGTTAAATGTATTTTTAAGATACTAATTAATAGACTGCGCGCGCACCTAAAGAAATTTTAATGACCCTCCTGGCGCCTGACACGGAGGGTACCTACCTCTCTACTCTCGACTAGATCGACGACCCCCGACCTATATTTGCAAAACCCGATTTAAGACCCCCGCACAATATAAGCCACATCATAGTCATATTGAAGAATTTATATTGATTTATTTTATTTTATTTCTTGGGAAACATACAGTACAATATAATTTTAAAAAAACGAGCGAGCCTTAGGGCTTGTTCAGACACAGCGGGAACCGCGCGGGTCTTATTTATGTAGGTTTGTATGTAATCGTTCAGACATAACCGCGCGGTTATGTCTGAACGCCCGCGTGCTCCTGTCACAACAGGAGCACGCGTGAGCTCGTTATGGATCGCTTGGACACTGAACTTTTTATTGATGAAGTGGAGAAAAGATCTGCAGTGTGGGATCTTCAATGTGAGGATTACTCAAATAAAATTGACAAGAACCAGGCTTGGCAGGAGTTGGTGGAGATATTTGTAAATGGTGAAGACACGTTGGAAAGAAAGAGTATTTTAGGTATCACCAAAAGTGAACTGACAGAATGATATTTTTGTGTCTTGGCCATGGAACACGGCCGTCGTTCACAAAGTAATGAGCGAATTTATCCCTGATATTCAAAGATGGAGAACGGCACCGGAGCTGTCAAACTGACGGTTATTAACTGACGCGCTATTCGCGCGCACAAATCCCTTATTAACCGCGGCTGTCTGAACACGTGACACAAATCCGCGGTTTCAAAATGCGCGGTTTGCAATCGCACGATTCCCGCGTGTCTGAACAAGCCCTTACAGTAGTCGCATATGATGTGTAACATTTCACATCTCACAATTAAACATATCAATTGAACTACAGAAATTAACATCAAAATTTAAAAAAGCTAATACCTGTATATTTATTAATTAGTAAATACAAGTAAAGAAAATGAATGTGCTTTTATTATTGAATTTTGCCGCACTAGGTAGGTACCGTATATATCTACATATGCATTTTGTTTAGAAATGTGTTTGTTCAATTATATGTTTTTATTTATTTTCATAGATGGCGGTAGTGTGCCGTCATACATATTGTATAGCCGCCTCTACACTACTAGGAAAGGCGGCCGAAGTGAAGCGAATACGATAGTGTAGAGGGGTACTTCGTGCTACTTCGGCTCGCTGCGGACGACTTCCAAAAGTTGTCGGTTTTTGGACCGAGTCAAAGGAATCCGAAGTGACCCGAAGTTCGTGCGGAGTACTATTCTATGGGCAACTTAGTTCCTCGCAGTGTAGACACCTACTTCGGGTTACTTTGGACTTCGGCCGACTTTCCTAATAGTGTAGAGGCGGCTTAAGAAAACTTTGAATAAATATTTAAAAATAATTACATAAATTACATACAATTTGAGAATGGGTAGTTATTGTTTACATTAATGTAAAAAAATTATGTATTTATTGGATAGTTTCGAAGATATAAACCAAAATATATCAAAATTACAACATCCACACGCTTGAAACCAGCCACGTAACATATATACAAAATCAGAAGGGTTGGCTGTTGGATGTGTGCGTCTTCGCTGTAATGGTACTTGCTGGACACTGATTTGTTTATAAACGATGATTGTTTTTCCATCGAGCGCGCTCATTGGTTAAATTTAAATTGCGCACGCTTCCCTGGCGTCTTATTTCCTGTTACGCATTTCCATCCATTTTCACGAAATCACTGCCACAGAAAATTTATATAATATCGAAAAAATATTCATTTAGTATGACCAGTGAAGTTTCCTCGAAGCTGATAAAAAAAACTAAGAAAAAATGATAAAGAATATATGATGAGGAAGGGAATGGGATTCAATTAAAGAAGTATTAAATTTATTTCAATAATCATAAATGAGATTACGAAGTTTCATTTTAAATAGAAGCAAATTGTCGATTAAAATGTCTAGGTTATTTGTAGAATTTAACAGATTGTATTTTGAAGTGGAACGAGTTACAAAACAGTTTTTTAAGTAGTTAGTTCTGCCAAAGTTTCGGTAAAATAAATTATTTTAACGCGTTGAGTATGTAGGACAGCTTAAACCTATTTGCTCTAATAAATAGGGTGAGTCAAACAAGTTATTCAAGATTATATAAAGATAACCCAGATGTTGTATGCATCTTCGATGTGACAGACGAGGGATTTTATTATAACGCTCGCTTTCTATGTATGAGTTGAATTCTAAACGGGAACGGAAATTTAAATTTTGAGAAATTTAAAATTTCATTTTAAAATATTGACCGTGTATGGATAAATATTGTCAATAACATTTTTTTATGTTCAGAATATTTTGAGTATGTCCAAAATTTTCAAGAACACAATACTGGATTTCACCCTGGGGGGGACATCAAGATATATTATAGATGTCTCATAGAGATGAAGCTATATTTTTTATATGGGAATGTAGGTATGGAAGTCTTTTTTGAGTGTTCATGGGTCTAACGACCTATCGTACGGCTGGCTTAAGTGATAAAAAAATATAGCTTCGTCTCTATGAAACATCTATAATATATCTTGAACATTTTTTTAATCAAGGAATTTTATTGATCAACAATATTAATAATGTCGGCAGGCGCGTGCAGTGAGAACATTGAAGTATGAAGTTAACGTAAACATATTGGGAAAAATATCGAAATTAAATATTTATCTGACAGAATAATATTAATTTATTTTTCCGTCTTTAACTTCCTAGAATCCAATATCTAATCTTATTCCGTTTTCAAAATTAGTATGATTTTAAATTGGAAGTGGAATTGGTGAACATTGCATCGTATAAAGTGATCACTTAAGCCAGCTCATGCAGTTCATACGCCCTGAGCCATCCTATAAAAGACTTTCATGTACATTCCTCATATAAATAGCTTCGTCTCTGTGAGACTTCTATTATTTATCTTAATTAATGTTTTAAAGAAATATTTAAAAAAATGCAAACTTTAAAGTAGCCTGTCTCCATAACTATTGATATGGACATCTACCTGAAAAGTCCTGTGGACTAGCTCTGTTACACCCTGTATATTAACTCCATTTTAGATTAAATAAATGTTGCGCGACATCTATCAACGAATGGACGTAATAAGGTACTTCGGACATGTCTTACCCCTAGTGTTAAAAGGCAAGTCGAAGGAACCCACAGAACAGTGATTCTTGTTCTGTAAAGGAACCCATCCGCGGGGAAGATCGCCGACTGGTCTGGTCATCTGGTGAAGTCCTCAGGAATCCTGGAAGTCTGAGGAAAGCTGCAGATCGGAGCTGATCACGCCAGATAGAGTTGACTATTGTCAGCGACACTGCTGCCCTGCCAAGATGGTAATCGAGATGTCGAAGAGTGTATCGTTTACTTGTCGATTTTACACGAAAGATGAATGAAAAGCCACTTATATACAGGGAATTTATTTATTGAGTACTAAGCAGTAAGTGTTATCCCTGCTAGTTTTTTCTGCCTACTTTGCTAGAACCCTTTCCCCTAGTAAAATATTTTGTTTATATTTATTTAATTTCTTATACGTTATATTAAGAAAAATAATGTGCATATTATAGAAGTGATTTTTTTAAATAGACAGCTAAAATTAATAGAAGAAAAGAACATAAATTAAATCGAAAACTCAAGCGGTAAAAAGAGAAGAAGCTTATTGCTAATAATTATAAAATAAAAAAACTAAAGATTAAATGTTATGTACAGTATAGCAACAAATTAGAAAAAATTAAAAACAAACTTAAGTGATGAAGATAAATATGATACTAATACATAACCAGCCGTACGCCCGTGAAAAAACTCGGTAATTTGGTGGGCGACCGTTACGTGTTGCCTGAGCCATTGAGTGCTGCGCGATTGTTGCGTGACATACTCTAATAATCTAAAGTTGTGATTCCAGCAAGTTACGGACAGACAGAAAACGAAATTAGTATATTTATATTAGGTCCATACATATGAAATTGGGGTTTTGCCGTACTGGCAAATTTGATCTCAAATATCTTCTCTTTGGTTAGGAATTCCAAATCCAAATTTATACAGTTATTTTTATTATTTTTTTTTCATGTATTTGTGTTTTGAAAATTATTATTCATTTGTTTTTTTCTCAATTGTTTTTTTCTTTGCGTCACTCAGTTTACAAAATGAAAAACTTGAAATATCGCGTTATTTACGAGTACGAGTTCCACCGTGGCACCAGTGCTGCAGAAACGGCTCGAAGGATTAATGATGTGTATGGCGACGGTGCCGCAAAAGAAAACACAGTGCGTTTTTGGTTCCAACGTTTTCGTTCTGGAAATTTCGACCTGCAGAACAAGCCCCGTGGACGGCCGGAGACCAAAGTTGATAATGAAGAATTGAAGGCTATTGTGGAAGCGGATCCATCGCAAACTATATCCGAGTTAGCTGCAGGCTGCGGTGTTAGTGATAAAACTGTTTTAATCCACTTGAAGCAAATTGGTAAGGTGAAAAAGCTTGAATGGTGGGTACCTCACGAATTGAGTGAAGCAAATCAACAAACGCGCGTTGACTGCTGCGTTGCATTACTCAACCGGCACAATAATGAAGGGATTTTAAATCGAATCATTACCTGTGATGAAAAGTGGATCCTGTACGATAATCGAAAGCGCTCATCGCAATGGCTGAACCCTGCCGAACCAGCCGAACCATGCCCCAAGCGAAAATTGACTCCAAAAAAGTTACTTGTGAGCGTTTGGTGGACTAGTGTTGGTGTCGTTCACTACAGCTTTCTTAAATCTGGCCAGACGATTACGGCAGATGTCTATTGTCAGCAACTGCAAACCATGATGGAAAAGCTAGCTGCTAAACAACCAAGGCTGGTTAATCGCTCTAGGCCACTGCTGCTTCATGATAACGCTAGACCACACACTGCACAATAGACGGCTACCAAATTAGAGGAGCTTCAATTGGAATGTCTAAGACATCCACCGTACTCTCCGTACCTTTCCCCAACAGATTACAATTTTTTTCGAAATTTGGATAACTTCTTGCAAAGGAAAAAATTCAACTCCGATGGGGCAGTCCAAACCGCCTTCAAAGATTTTATTGATTCCCGTCCGAATGGTTTTTTTAGTAAAGGGATCGATGAACTACCTACGAGATGGCAAAAGTGCATAGATAGCAATGGTACATACTTTGATTAAATAAATATATTATAATAAAAAAAATCGGCTTTATGTTCCTCCCATACTAAACCTCAATTTCATATGTAAAGACCTAATATTACGTAAATTGCAGACTGTTGGATTTATCAGACAGAGATCGCCTAAAACTGATTAGTTAATCCGAAAAAAATATAAAAATATATAATAATACTCATTTACCAATATTTTGATAGCTGAATTGTACAGATAATTTGTATTGACACTATCGCAATGAAATGTTATATTTTGCCTCCTAAAAGGATGTGATAGAAAATTACCCGCGTTAGATCAAGACTATTGAAATAATAATTATTTAAAGAGTAAGATCACATAACCTCTTCAATGTAATAAGAGACAATAGAAAGCTATAGTTTATATTCACAATTGGTATCTGTAATTTAAAATTGATAAAAATTTTGTGCTGGACTCGTTCAATATTATTAGTCAACAGCTTTGTATGGGAACTACACCGGAGAATATAATTCTAGATAAGTGTAACTACAGAAAAATACTTTTTATGAAGTTGAAGTTTTTTGGAGCCCACAAAATGAATAATTTGTAGCATTTTCAATGCAGTATTAGTAATTTGCTAATTTCTCGTCAAATATTACACCAAAATCTCTAACATTGTAAAATAAGTTAGCGTCCTGTTATAACTAATTAGTAAATGCGGAGTGCTGGAAAATCGCACGCGCGCACGCGCAGCAGCTTAGGAACGGCCGCATCAACTTGGTTTATAGTAAACATTCGCTTAAACCATAGATTTTTGATACGACCGGCCATTGGATATAACCGTCGTTTATATATTTTTTATTCCCTTTCTTTTAACTTCTTCTTTTAGCGTCTGCTTGCTTATCTGTCGAAAAAACTTTTGATCGATTTTTAACCCCTTTCCCGTGATCTAATCGAGCTGAAACTTTGCAGACAGGCTCGTGGCGACGATAAAAATGATCTAACAAATTTTTGTTAAAAAAATTAAAAATTATAGTATAATTTTGGATTTTTCGAAATTTTTTATTAGTCGCTTTCGTAGGTCGCCCGACTCGAGCCCAACGTGTAGGTTAAGCGTCAAACCTGTTTCCACTAGTAAATGAGAAAGGGTGTATAATAAAAACTTGGTTTTTATGGGTTATTTTTTTTCCACTCACGGAAAGATTCGTAAAAACGTCAACCAAAGTGACCAAAAATGCAGTTAGTCCAATTTACGTCGGAATGATTCCTGTGTTTGGAATTACAGACTCGATTACCGCGTTGTTTACGCTTATTTGATATAAGTTTTACGTTCCCAGCTGCGGAGTCACGTAACGAGGCGACTATCGAGCGCTTGTGGGCGGTATGGAGGGTGCCGATCGAGTTTCACGATCGGTAGATATCGACATAAATCGTCATGGAAACACAACACCGGGTCGCGGCGCGTCCGGTGACGCTAACGAAGAGGCCCGAGCGGCCCTCGCAATAAATCCTCGAAATCAAAGAGGGCCGACGTCGGCTTTTTCCGTGTAACCTCACGGAGCATTCCCCCTTTCAACAGGTTTAGGGACGCTTAGCTCGGCGCGCGACGAATGTCCGCGATTCGACACTAGAACGCGACCACTGTTGCTTGCCCAGCGTGACTTGGCGTGCGGCGAATTTGGAACTAAAACCCCTAACCCCTCGCCCTGTCATTTAGTCCAATTTCGTATTTGCCCGGGAGCTGTGACATCTTGATTACCAATATACACTGAATTATTACGTCCAAAACGTCCTAAACAGTCCGGGATGGTGCAAGAACAATTTCCAATGAAGTGTTAAAGTTTTGCGAAGCTGAAAAAGCGAATAATGGACAGTTTGACAGATAGAACGGCCGCCATTACTGCGTGGTTTCTTTAGTACTGCCCGACCAAATTTCTGTATTTAATACGACACCGGTCACCGGACATTCTGTACATTGTGTATTGTGTAATAAATTTACGCCCTGACAACTTCTGTTACGCGACAGGGACGCCCTCCCTCGCACGCCAAGTTATAGTGGTACGTCTATATAAATTGGCGTGCGAGGGAGGGCGTCCCTGTCGCGTAACAGAAGTCGCCAGGGTGTAAATTTATTACACAATACATAATGTACAGAATGTCCGGTGACCGGTGTCGTAGCCTTTTTGGTCGGGCAGCACTAAAGAAACCGAGCCGTAATGGCGGCCGTTCTACCTGTCAAACTGTCAGCAATATCGGTCCATTATTTGCCTTTTCAGCTTCGCAAAACTTTAACACTTCGTTGGCAATTGTTCTTGCACCATCCCGGACTGTTTAGGATGTTTTGGACGTAATAATTCAGTGTATATTGGTAATCAAGATGTCACAGCTCCCGAGCAAATACAAAATTGAACTGAATGACAGGGCGAGGGGTTACCGCCGGGTGCGGGCGGGGCGGGTTTTAGTTCCAAAGTCGCCACACGCCAATTTACGTTGGTCAAGCAATACTCCGCGCGCTTTGTGGACCCGTCGTTTTTCCGCGCTCGACTTTTTGGTGCGGGCGCGCAGGGCTTCACACGTACGAGGCCAGGGCTGCTTGCTGTCTTCTTCAATCAGCGTTTCGTCCGACAGTACTGATTACACGAGTCTTCTCCTTCAGCCTTCGTCTCTCCACTGCACTTTTTCCCGCAGGGGAGTGACTATTTGCACTCGATACTGTCTCTACGGTGCAATTTTTGTAATTATTTTTCATTCCTGATCAGCTGTCACCCATGTATTTTTCAATACTCATTCATGTATTCCACACACATTATATATTATTCTTCCTTTGCATACACTGTATTATGTTGTTGTATCTTCTTTATTTTGTCTTATTTTACTTTATTTATATTCATGCTTTGTTATTTTCTGATGTTTGATATTTATGCTTTGCTATTTTCTTTTCCTTGTATTTCTCTGCCTTTTGTTTATATTTTGTTATTTACTTGTGATTTTATTATTATGTATTGTTATTTTCTAGAAAAAAATGTTTTTCGTAACGCACTGCAGAGACAGTGAAGTGGTTAGTGCAGTTTCCTCGCCGCGTCGCACGAGTGCTTTGCATCGAGCTAGGAAACTGCGTTAGCATTAAAGCAATGCCAAACTGGATGGCGAAAGTGTAGGGCCGATACGGGAGCTTTTGCTCGTAGAACGGCCCTGGGTCTGTGGTGGGTCCCACTTCTCCACTGCTGGATATAGGCCTCTTCCATACCCTTCCACCCTTCCTTGTTGTTTGCTAATTGTAGCCATTTCTTTCCCCCCACAGCGGCTATATCGTCGGCCCATCTCCTTCTGAGGTCTTCCGATGCC
Organism: Agrypnia vestita; assembly: GCA_016648135.1. Taxonomy (NCBI): domain Eukaryota; kingdom Metazoa; phylum Arthropoda; class Insecta; order Trichoptera; family Phryganeidae; genus Agrypnia; species Agrypnia vestita. Next base: position 67,554 of record JADDOH010005793.1, on the reverse strand, counting down.
TGTTTTATTCTCCCAAGGACTCCATTTCAGAACTCTGGGAGGCCATCTTGTAGCCATTTTAGCTTCGCTACACGATCCATGATATCCACTACTGTAATTCTGCGCCTAATTTCGTCGTTTCTAATTCTATCTCTTAGGCTTACACCAAGCATGAATCTCTCCATGGATCGTTGCGTGCATTTGAGCTTTTCTGCACTTTTCTTTGTAAGGGCCATAGTCTCCACTCCATACGTCATTACTGGCAGTATGCACTACACGACTCAGTCACTATAATTAATAATCAAATAGTTTACAGTATCTTAAGGGGGAATACCTACTTACGAAGCGCGAAAAGAGGCAATTTTTGTGATTTTTTAAAGAAACCCTATATGAATTATGGTATTGGTATCCATTTTACATGAAAGTACATAATTTTAAGAATATGTTAAATTTTTTTATAAAAAATATTCAGTATTGGTGGAAAATTATTGGATTCGGTCGACTGCCGAACAAAAAAGGTCCTCCGCTGTGACCACTCCCATTTCATCTGAAATCATCAGAAGAAAAAAAATTGAAACTATAATTTAGTCTTTGACGTAGGTGTTTTTGAAAAAAATGGTGGGCGTTTGAATTTAAAATAAAACTAAGTAACTAAAAAAATCCTACGACAAAGACTAGATAATTATGTATAGAATAACCACTAGAAATTTCAGGTTGATCGGTTCAGTGGTTGCCGAGATATTTTGGTCACCGATTTTCAAAACATGGTTTCGAGTAAAACGCGTTTGAAAATTGAGCAATGAATAAATCGCGAAATCTTTCAACTTACATAAAATCATCGATTCCAAGTCCTCCGCCTTGCTTAGAATTCCCAAAACATCGAGCACTCTTCACAAATATAATAGAAACAGCCACAATGAAATGCCACAATTATCAGCTATAACTTTGTTATTTTTTTTGAATTTTTGCTTGAAATTTTCACCAGACATTCTTATGACCCCAAGCTTTAAGAAAATGAAAAAAAATGAAAAATCTTTTTTTTAATTTTTATACTGAAGAATTCACTTTTGATTCACTCCAAAAAATTTTATCTCAAAAGTTGTCAGCCCTGGTCTCCTAGGGCTGGATGTACCAGCTCCACAACAGACCTTCATTTTAAAAAAACAACAAAGAATTTGGAAGGAAACTCGATCCGACACGACACTGTTTTGTTTTCTTGTTGGTGTGAACATTATATTTTTTTTATTTCAGTTGGATGGTTTTCGAGCCGCATTTACGAGTAATATTGGTTACAATTTAAACACTAAAAATTAAATTTAAACCCTAAAAATATTGCTGTTGCATTCAATGAACACTACAGTGATAATTTATAAAGCGTGTTGGTATTGCCGAGAACAACAATAAAAATAATATAAAACATCGAAAAATATTGTAGGTACCTACGTATATACAGGGTGTACCAGAGCTAGCAGCAGAAACTTGGCCGGTAGATTCCTGCCTATGTTATGAATCTAAAATGTTCAAGCAACCATGACCTAGTGTCAATAGTTATGGAGATAGGCAATATCATAGTTTGCATTTTTTTTCTCTCAATATTTCTGACTTATTTTTTTGCAAAAAGCTGAACTATCATTACAGTAACTTATGTCGATTATGAAAAATTCATTCGCCTTGTATTAAAGCGAATAATTTTTTCATAATTCTGATATATAATAAGTTACTGTAATAATAGTTCAACTTTTTGAAAAAAATAAGTCAGAAATATTGAAAAAAAAATGCAAACTTTAATATTGCATATCTCCATGGTTGCTTGTTGCTTGACTGTTTTAGACTCATAAACAAGGATTAAAATTAAATACAATGATATTCATTCTCAAAATATTAAACGATAAAATGCCAAAATATTTTAAAAACAAGATCAAATATAACACGGAGATACATAGACATAATACAAGAAATGCAAACAAAATAAGTATTCCAAATAGAAAAAAGACAAGCACACAAAACTGTATTTACTACAAGGGAATAAATGAGTACAATAGCCTGCCAGAAGATGTGAGGAAGCTGAGCAGAATCAACATCTTCAAACAAGAATGTAAACGACACATAACAATGGAAAATGTATGAAGAGAAATATTATTTATTTAATTATTTAATAAGTGTCCATATATTATATATCTAATTTATATATATAATATCTTCTATATATCTATATTATAATATATGTATTATATATATATATGTATTTATATATATATATATATTCAGTATATATAATGTTTTTAATATTAGTTAATGATAAACAATGTATCATTAACGAAATAAAGGTATATAAATAAATAAAATAATAATAAAAATGCAGGAATCTATCGGCCAAGTTTCTGCTGCTAGCTCTGGTACACCCTGTTTAGGGCCACTGAGCACGATACTTCGAAGAAACTCCGAGATTCACCGTATTTTACCACCCTCGTCCATATTTGCACGTCAGTTAGTATAACTAGCAGCCTACTAGCAGGTTAGTATCAGCTGTCGCCGATTGCTTGCTGCTAGGGCGGCCGTACTGGCCGCTGCGCGGGCTAGTGGCTGCTCCGCGGCCATCGGCGACTCTAGTTGGTCCTCAACATTGGCTGCTTTCGGGCCCTGTGGGCGACTATAGTGGCCCCTTTGTGGTTTATAGTAGCCGCTACGTGGCCATTAACGTCTGCAACGGGCGGTCGACAACTGCTTGCCAGGAGACACATCGGGCGAGTATGGTGGCCGCCTCGAAGACGATAGTGGCCGCTGTGTGGTCATTGGTTGGCTTGCTCCTTGAATCTGTGGTCGTCTATGGTGGTCTACTCGTTTTTGGTAATATTTCTATACATTTAGTTATATCGAAATGTATTTTAAAGTAATCTGTACATCCCGTTTGTTTAAAAAAATACAATTGTGTTATTTTTGAAAATAGCAATCGAAAAAACAACGTACTACTCGGTGCGTTTTAAGCCGAATCATAATATAGATATTATTATGAATTGTAAATAATAGGTACCGCAGTGGTTAGATAAACACTTTTGAAATTATTATTTGAATAAAAGCAAATGTTTTACTTCTGTACAACTGAAATTTAACCTGTAAATTAAATAAATATACAATACTAGCTGTGCCCGCGCGGCTTCAACGCGTAGATTTTTAGTACAATGTATGGATCGTCATTGAACTTTCGGGAACCTTCTAGAACATTCTCCTTCCAGAACTTTCAAGAAATTTATCGAATGTACAGGAACTTCTAGACACACCGACACATTCCGCCACTCAGTTTAGAATCTTATAGAACTTTCGGGAATTTTCTAGAACCTTCTCCTTCCAGAACTTTCTAGAGCCGACACGACACAGTCGGCGCGCCTATTTTGAAACAATCTGAAGCATTTGCGGCCTTCCCATAACAAAACAATGTGCTAGAAAGCATATTTTCGTCACCCACGCACAGCGACCCCCACCAAGCTCGCATATTTTCGATGTGACACCAAGGGCTATCCACCACCATAATAACCGGTGGGTGGTTGTGGCTGGTTGTGGAGAAAACTTGGCGGGTAGGGAAACACGGGTTTCTTTATACATAAATATTGATTTGTATTTTGTATATACACATTTTTTGTACTGTATTACCTGTTATCTGCCAAAATCCCCCGAACTCAAATGTCACAATATCCAAACCTTCTTACCTGCTACAGTGCACAAAAAATATATCAGGTTTGATACTATGACAAAAGTCTGGCGGTCGCTGGCTCCTGCTCCATACGTTTTCCAGCCTGAATGTCCTTCGTTTTCCAGGACCTCTTTTTATCTTGAATTATGAGATCATGATCTGGTACCTTTATGGATGTCTCATGATATGGTCTAACTAAAGTTATTTCCAGGTAGTTATTTATACTCTATTTCTTTTTCCTTTCGCGTCATTTATGTGTCAATCCATATTATTTAAGATGCTGTCTGAAGATCGACATCTGGAATGCTTCAATTCGCTTCAGCATTTTTAGTGAGTGTCTATGATTCCATTCCATATAAAAAGTACAGGAAACACAGCATCGTTCTCATGGTGTGATAGTATGAAATCTGATGAAGGTATTAAACTTGGAAACGATATTAAAGTAGAATTTTTATTATTAACGCAAAGTAGTGGGCAATTAGTTAAATGCAATTAGTTAGCAGCTAGCTTTTCCATCATGGTTTACAGTTGCTGATAATAGACATCTGCCGTAATCGTCTGGCCAGATTTAAGAAAGCTGTAGTGAACGACACCAGCACTAGTCCACCAAACGCTCACAAGTAACTCTTTTGGAGTCAATTTTCGCTTGGGGCATGGTTTGGCTGGTTCGGCAGGGTTCAGCCATTGCGATGAGCGCTTCCGATTATCGTACAGGATCCACCTTTCATCACAGGTAATGATTCGATTTAAAATCCCTTCATTATTGTGCCGGTTGAGTAATGCAACGCAGCAGTCAACGCGCGTTTGTTGATTTGCTTCACTCAATTCGTGAGGTACCCACCTTTCAAGCTTTTTCACCTTACCAATTTGCTTCAAGTGGATTAAAACAGTTTTATCACTAACACCGCAGCCTGCAGCTAACTCGATGTGGTTTGCGATGGATCCGCTTCCACAATAGCCTTCAATTCTTCATTATCAACTTTGGTCTCCGGCCGTCCACGGGGCTTGTTCTGCAGGTCGAAATTTCCAGAACGAAAACGTTGGAACCAAAAACGCACTGTGTTTTCTTTTGCGGCACCGTCGCCATACACATCATTAATCCTTCGAGCCGTTTCTGCAGTACTGGTGCCACGGTGGAACTCGTACTCGTAAATAACGCGATATTTCAAGTTTTTCCTTTTGTAAACTGAGTGACTCAAAGAAAAAAACAATTGAGGAAAAAACAAATGAATTATAATTTTCAAAACACAAATACATGAGTAAATAGCTGTATAAATTTGGATTTTGGAATTCCTAACCAAAGAGAAGATATTTGAGATCAAATTTGCAAGTACGGCAAAACGCCAATTTCATATGTAAGGACCTAATATGTGTGTCTAATTTACTGCTGAGAAATTAAAAAAAGAACACATCCCTAGTACCTACCTACCTAGTGAAAGTACAATGCTGGGCAATCATTTTCCAATAAGAATAGCATTTTAAATATACATATATAATAAAATTCCGTTCCTTCCTTCCTTAACACACACACACATATTTACACCTAACCATGAAATTAGTGATTGATTTCCTTTTTTGTAAATTCTACATCTACCTGTGTAGGGAATTTTCTTAAAATCGTATTATAGACCTAGCTTTTACTGTTTTATATCGATGTAATCGAAACTTTGTGGAATCTTTTCGGAAGAAATGCGAGGATTTTGTTTCGTGCATTGAAATGACATCTAAAACAATTACGGAATGTGACATTGAACATGAATTGCCAATAATAACCAACTCAGGCGTACAGCATGTCTTACATAACATTGCATTTAAAAAAAATTTTTCGTCTAGCAGCGTTTATTAAATTTTTCAAACTGAAGTACAACCGACTGGTACCGTACCAACTCTTAAATATTGTTAACACGCATACTTTACGATGTTTTTCGTCACGACCCCTCAAAAAATGCCATAAACTTTGATCTGATGATAATGGTTCCAACGGTGTTACCTTATGGATTCTTTTTAGGCTGTTATTTTCTCATTACTTTGGTATTATTATACTTATTCAAGATCATCTCCATCAAATGGAGCGCCAAATACTCGAGATTATCCGTATATTATATACCTCTAGGCTGTTTTCGAAACTAAGTGTGCGTTCGCAGTTACCATCTTGCTCTATTTAGTTCGTAATATAAAAATAACTCGGCCCTTCACAATCGTATAGAATCTTCTTAGTAAAGTTTTCTAGTTAATAAATATCTAATGAGATAAGTAAGCCCAAGAATTAATATAACTCTATTAATCACTGACAGAAAGCAAATGGTTTTTACTGTTTATTAGGTCTTGCAGGCATATTTTGGCTTTGCATATTAGAATCGATAAAATGGTGAGAGGAAATTCGAGAATGCTATCCCCTGAAAAAATGATGAAAAATACGCAATTAAACTTACTTCAGATAAGGTTAGATTCATTCAATTTCAAAGTTGTCGTTTTTATAGACATTCGTATTCTGAATTAAGCAATATTACTATTCTTTATCTTGACAGCCAATTTCAACGTTTTAAGTTTGAAATGTTTGAAATTAATGAAACGTAAACAAACATTAAGTTATTCATAATTATGAAAGCTTTCCAATTGATTGAATTCACTACTTTCAAACCTGTCAAACTTGGCGACATTACAATGTAATACAATAACTGTCAAGATACAGAAGGAGCAATATTGCTTAGTTCAGAACACGGCCGATTGTCAGTTATAAGAATCGCCAAGAAAAGTGTGTATTGTTTGCGTGTGATATAAAATAAGTTTCAATATTAATGTAAAATTTTAAAACATAAACTAAATAATAACTTTTTTTATTAGTATCGAAGGCTGTTGATACAAATTTCGATTTGTATTTATCTTTAATTTCAGATGAAAGTAGGAGAATGGTGGCTCATCTTATCTTATTGGAAGATTGTAGATTTGTCTGCTAAAATATCAATGCAAATTGATCGAGGATTGGGACGATATCGCCCGTACAAACGATCATTCTTATCATAATATATGATAAGTACTGAAATTACGTAATACTACTATTTTACATTTCGTTATCTTTACATATTGATGATACAAGGTTTCTCATGGCTAGTAGAAAAATTTTTAATTAAAAAATATATTTTAATATTGTAATTAGATAATTGGAGCACGCCTCTCAGGCAGATCGTGTAAATCTAAATTTATTTTATTTATTTTTATTTAATTTTAAGTATAAAATTTTGTTTGGACTGTGCCTGTCTCACTAGAAATATCTGTGTTGAGACAGGCATAGTTTACAATATTGTGTAGGTTCAAAACATAGTACATAGATAAAAAGTGTTTAAAGTAACATAATAGAAAATATATCATATATATGAGGTTATATTGTGTCATAGTGTTTTTGTAAGTGTGCCTATTTTAGCTCTCCCCTTGTTTAAAAGGCTCCATAACCCTAACAAGGCGTCTCTCACTTTAATTTATTTGTGTTAAAATCTAACAGTCTTTTTCTACAGTCGTTCATCTTATTAACAATATGACCCCTCCTACGTATAGTATCGTAAATAACAAATATGTGATTTTAAATTATTTTAGTATTTCGTATGTATTTGATACGAGTATACCTATACTTATATATACTAGCAGTATTTTTTTTTTGTAGGGTGGTCCATCCGATACGCCGGATTTGATTTTAATATGAAACACTCAAAATAAGTATTTAATTGGGCAATTTTGATTGATTTATAAAGTTGACATTAATTGTGGTGTTGACCAAATGACCGCCGCGGCTGCGTTGGCATACCCTGACCCATTTGATAAAATGGGTCAGGGTATGCCTTCTTCAATCTTCAAAAATGAAATTTTTGAAGATTGTTTGCAAGGCAGTTCGCTCAATTTCAGTTTACTTTTTTCAGTTCAGGAATTGTTTGTCGTTTGTTAGCACAGACAGTGGAGTTTACAAAACCTTAGAGGAAAAAATCGCATCGCGTCAAGTGGCATAAGGATGGAGGTGAAGGTCTTTAGTGAGAATTCCTTGCAAACTGGTTCTACTAATGTTCAATTGTTGAGGACGACAAGCTGTTGATGTTCCTGGATACTCGGCGATACTTTCACTGACGACTGCAGTATTTTCGGCTGACCGCACAAGATGAGGACGCGGTTATTCATAACCAAACCAGTTTCCTCGATTTTTTAAATTAATCTTGGAATTGTGGACTCGTTGATTGAAATATGTATACCAAGAATTCCACGAAATTTTAGAACGGTCTCAGCATTATTTTCGCCAAATTTGTAAAATATTTAAAAAAAAGTTATTCTTATAATAATCCATTTTTAATAACTTCAATGGCAGCAGATAACAAATGTCAAACATTAAGATTACCAAATATAATATAAAAGAATTGTGGTACATTTAAATCCGGCGTACCCGATGGGCCACCCTGTATTATTATCCATCCATTGGCCAGTTGGCGCATTGTAATTTTCTTTTATATTCTATTCTATTATTTTCCATTGAAGATCGCATGTATTAATAAATAAGTGCGAAATACGAAATTAAAAATTTATTAAATATGTGCGAAATACTAAAAAAGTAAAAATGATGATAGTTATAGGATCAGAGTATAAAATTTTACAAAGATTAACTAAACTTAAGTGAGGGGATTGGAACACGGCCGATATATTTATGACACATTTATAAAGCGATTAAATTATTTATTCTTGCATAATTGAATCCCCTTGTAAACAAAACCTATTTTTTTACAATACACTTTTTTTTTCTTAATTTCGTTCCAAACCGAATCTCTTCAAGTTGAAACATCTTTTTTTTTCAGATATTATATTTTTTAGAGTAGATATTTAGTTTGACATTTTCGTAATTGTTTCAAAATTTTCAAGCTCATACTAATTTTTAAAACATGTCAAACGCGTGGAACCTAATGTAGATTTATTTTCATTTAAGACGATCGTCCAGCAGAGTGAGCAAATTTCACAATTTTCTCTCATATCTTCTCTTGCGTTTTTTATCATATTTTTGTACTGAAATATCTCATTTTAAAATTTATTCATCAGGTTACGTATATTTTAAATACGGATATATGTTATTAAAATAACACAAACTAAATTATATAATTGATTAAACCTTCGATGTTTTAAAAATGAAGAAAATTGCTCCACTTTGTGGGCCTTTTATAACTGAATGACTCGTGAGATGTCTTTTTTATTCAGTAATATTACAAAGTAAACGATTATCTTAAAAAACGCAAGAGAAGATATGAGAAAAAATGGTGAAATTTGCTCAATCTGCTGGACGATCGCCTTAAGAAAGATAATCGAATTAGTATGTCTAAGGCCCGGTTGTTTCAAATTCGATCAAAGTAAGCGTAGAGTTTAAACTGAAATTTTACGTTCTCCACCAATCAGACGATCCGTTTTCGTAAAAATCTATGCTTTGATCGACCGCTTACTTTGATCCAACTTGAAACAACCGGCCCTAAGGCCCGGTTGTTTCAAGTTCGATCAAAGTAAGCGGTCGATCAAAGCATAGATTTTTACGAAAACGGATCGTCTGATTGGCGGAGAACGTAAAAATCTATGCTTTAAAAGAACGCTTACTTTAATCCAACTTGAAACAACCGGCCCTAAACCGTGTGCGTGATGCACATTGTTTCGTTTTGTTGGTGTTTACGGGTATAAACACAAACACAACGAAACAATGTGCCTCGTACGCACGGTTTTCACATACTAATTCGATTATCTTATATGAAAAGAGGTCTACCAAGTAATTCACGTTAGTTCATGTCTATTACATATTTTGGTAGTCTGCGGTTGGGATACTTTACGTAATAGGGTTCGACATTTAGAACTACTAATCTCGGACATAAAGTTTTGATTTGTGATATCACTTCGAAGAAATACACAAAATTTCTACCTGCAGGACAGAAAGAAAAATATATTTATGCATTAATGAGTTAGAATGTGGTCCACAATTTCGTTTCGCTTTTGTGTGGCGGCCATTGTACGCGCCCTACCTGGACATTTATATGCGCATAACTCTGCGCGGAGACGGTTCTGTATGGAGATCCCATTCGGGCCGCACGTACATAATGCCCTTTTATTTTCATTCCCAGGAGTTTTTCACGAAGCCCGATGCCAGATTACCTTCGGGGCCGCCCGTCGGACGCGGCCCACGGCCTCTTCAAAATGTTGCCATTGCGAAAAAATCAAACGTTAACCACTTGTGTAGAACACGATTTCAATGCTGCGGCTTGCGCGCGAGTTTAAGTGTGCGGAATAGTGATGTAACGAATATTCACATATTTTTGCATATTCGCATTCGCAAAGTTGGAGCGAATGTTTTGCGAATATGAACATCGGATAAAAACATAATGTAAGGTTCATAAAAAATCCATTCAATTCTTATTTTTTTATTATTAGAAAAAGTAGCTTTACATAACTAACTAACTAACTTACCATCACGCCGTTTCCCCGTAGGGGTAGGCAGAGAGGATAGAGCGCCACACTGTTCTGTCCTGACATACAACTTTCGCTTCGTCTACATTCATACATCTTCGCATGCAAGCTCGACGGTTGTTCAGGCTTCTAACAGGACCATCTTCCAGTATCTTGTTAATCAGGTCATGCCACGTCTTTCGTGGTCGCCCTCTCTTTCTGGCGCCGTCAACATTTGCATCATATATCTTTCTTACCATTCTTTCCTCATTCATTCGCTCAACATGCCCAAACCACCTGAGCGACCCTATTTTTATTCTATGTATTATGTTACGATCAGCTTTACATTTATTCCTAATATCTTCATTCTTTACTCTATCATACATGGATTTACCACACATACGTCTAAGGGACCTCATCTCCACTGCATTCAATCTACTTTCTTTCCTCTTCTGCCAGCTTCAGGCTTCATTTCCATACATTAGTGTCGGTACCAGAACGTTATCAGTCTTCACTTTAGTTTATCATTTGGTATTATTTATTTACCATCTACTTCTACCTTGGGTAATAAAGCTTAAGATTCCAGATCACTACTAAATAACAATCAACTTCTCATTACAACTTAGAAAACAAAAAATACAATAAAGCAATGTAAACTAACAAAAACAAAGTCTTCTCTGAAACTTTATCAGTCTTTACATAACTTTTTAATGTTAGGTAATCATCTTCTTGAACGAAACTAAAAACAAAAATCAAACAAAAACTATGTTCTTCAATTACAAACTATAAATAATTTATGTTTTATAAGAAAATCTTTTAAACAAACAAAAACAAAATTATTCTCTATGCTTCTGTTAGATCAACTCAGAAATTCTCGGAGAAAAATGCAAGCGTAACGCGCCTCGCGCGAAACTGAGCCGCTAAAGCCCGGTTGTTTCAAGTTCGATCAAAGTAAGCGGTCGATAAAAGCATAGATTTTTACGAAAACGGATCGTCTGATTGGTGGAGAACGTAAAATTTCAGTTTAAACTCTACGCTTACTTTGATCGAATTTGAAACAACCGGGCCTAAGTCATACATAATTGGCGCCAAATTAAAAAAAAACTCAATATTCGTATTCGCATTCGCATTCGCGAATATCGGTAGCAGATATTCGCATTCGCGAATGCTCAAAAACTGACTTTCGTTACATCACTAGTGCAGAAACGTTCAATTGTTTCAATGCGAGCGAAAATAACCAGCTTTTTTGTAGTTTATGCGTCCCATAAATTCCTACTCCTTCAATCTGATATTGACTCCTTTGACAATTGGTGTAAAGTAAAAAGCCTTGAACTTAACATAAACAAATGTAAAATAATGTCATTTTATAGATCAAAAACGCCTATTTCCTTTGACTACAAAATAGAAAATATAAAATTGGTGTAGTCAAATCTATCAACGACCTCGGTGTTATTCTGGACTACAAACTTACATTTAATGAACAAAAAAAAAGAGTTTGTGTGTTTGGGAAGTATGTTTAGTAGAGACGGCAAGGCTGAGAATGATATCGAAAGGAGAGTGACTGCGGGAAAAAAAGTGAATAATTGTGCTCTAAATGCAATTATGGCCAATAAGAATCTGTCAAAGGAAGCAAGACGAGCGGTACATAATGGCGTTCTAGTGCCAACCCTAATGTATGGAAGTGAAGCCTGGAATTGGTAAAAGAGGAATGAATGCGGTAGAAATGCCGTCACTAAGACGCTTGTGTGGAAAATCTTTGGTAGATAGAGTAAGGAATGAACAAATTAGACGTGAATGCAATGCTGGCAGTAGTGTGGTAGATAGAATAAAGAAAGGAGTGCGGAGATGGTTTGGTCATGTGGAACGTATAAACGAGTAACGGATGGTTAAGAAAATATATGAGGCGATTGTCGAAGGCAACAGAAATAGAGGGCGTCCGCGAAAGACCTGGCATGACCAAATAAAACAAGTGTTTGAGGATGGCCCCGTTAAAAGCCGCAACAACCGTAGAACTCGTATGAGAAGATGTGTGAATGTGGCCGAAGCAAAAGTGGTGTGCCAGGATAGAAGAGTGTGGCGTTCAATTCTCTCTGCCTACCCCTGCGGGGAAACGGCGTGATGGTTAGTTAGTTAGTTAGTTTAATGAACAAATAGATTATGTGGTAAATAAATCCTTAAAACTCTTAGGCTTTGTCAACAGAATGTCTTTGATTTCACGATCAAAACTCTTCACTGTTCACTTGTCCGTCCTATCTTAGAATATGCCTCTGTTATTTGGTCTCCCTTCTATGTAAACCAAACAAGTCACATCGAATCCGTGCAATATCGTTTCTTAAGAAAAGTCGCGTGAATGATGGGCTTGGATAGAGGAGACTACTCGTACAGTGAAATAGAGTCATTGTTAAAAATTTATAACCTCCAAAAACGTAGAGAAAACACTGACTTAATCACCATATACAAAATATTAAATGGCCACACTGATGTGCCTTCGTTACTGGGCCAAATAAAATTCAATATCCCTTCCCGTAGACTCGGAAATAATAAACTGTTGTTCCTTAGCCACCATCGAACCAACTATGATTCCAAGCTCCCATGTCACGGTTATGTCGTGTTATAAATACAAGACAGGATCTGGACTTCTTTGGTGTAAGTCTGTCAAGATTCAAATAATCTCTGATTAGACAGTCTAGATCTTATCTGCATCTTGTTAGTACTTTTCATTTGTCCTTGCTTTTCTTTTAAATTGCTATAACTTTTATTCTCTTGTATTTTATGTTGTTCGTTTTATGGAATATATTTTATTGGACTATGTCCGTTTATTTCAATAAATAAATAATCTTGGTGTCTTCAGTTCATTGGTATTCACCACAGAGTAGAAAAGTTTACACAGATTAACTAAACCCGTTCCTTGGAAAAGGAGATTGGGTCACAGCGGAAGAATGTCTCCCCTCGCGTAAGTTTAAATGATATTAAAAGCGCAGTAAAAGTGTTTATTCTTGCAAGTCTAATTAAGTCCTCTAGTAAATAATTTTTTTTTTCGCATTTCTTACAATATATATATTTTTTAATTTCATTCCAAACTTAAGTCTCTTAAGTAAAAACGTCTTCTTGTAATAAAGTGCGTCTTATTTTTAGAGGTATTTACGCACCCTTTTTAGAGGTATTTAGTTTGACCTTTTCACAGTTGTTTTAAAATTTACAAGTTCGCGATAATTTTTTTTTAAATAAGTCAAACGTATCGAAGCCAGCCGTGGTAACGCATTGTGTATCAAAAATTTAAGTTAGATCATGTCTATATATTTTAGTGGTCTGTGGTACTCGCAAATAATGAAACATATAATATGGACTAATAAATTTTCAAAACGCATGAAACGAAAATATAAAATTGATAACATCATTAGTGGATATTGCTCAAACATGTGAAAATATAATATCATCATCGACGTATTCGTACTTGTGTATGTATGTTGGTTGGGTGGAAGCATTTTATAGTCTAAAATCACATTTCGCATCTCGAGTGCCACATTTTCAAAATATTATGTATTCTGAGATAATAAGGTTGTTCTTGTAATTTAAATAGTACTTTTGCGTGCCAACATCATATACAAATGTATCACTTTTCATTATAAAACAATAATAAAAAAATCCAAGGATCATTTTTTGATCCATAGTAGAATTAACGATGTACAAAAATATAACATTCACAACTACTCAATAATGTTTTTTCTTGAAAAGTTTGATCTTGCACTCGGGGTGCGGTATTTGGATTTTTGATTTAATTCTAATAATGTACTTTTTAATTGATTTATAAATGGCAATGTTATTTCTTCTTCTTATTCTCGTGCCCTGTCCGTTTACCGGACTTTGGTTATCATGTTGGCTATGCGGACTTCGTTTACTGCGGCCTGGAACAGCTCCACAGTAGACTGGCCAAACCACTGTCTCAAGTTTTTCAGCCATGAAGTCCTCCTTCTTCCAGGGCCCCGACTTCCGGCAATCTTTCCCTGCATTATGAGATGCAAGATCTCGTATTCTCTGGATGTCTCATCACATGTCCTAGATATTGAAGTTTTCGGATTTTTATTGTTTTAATACCTTCTTTTTCTTTATTCATCCGAGCTATAACATCTTCATTTGTAACTCTGTCCGTCCAGCTTATTTTGAGAATTCTTCTGTAGATCCACATCTCGAATGCCTCGAGTCGCCTTATCAGTTGTTCGGTAAGCGTCCATGCTTCCATTCCATAGAATAATACTGAAAACACGTAGCATCTGACCATTCCAATTCGTAATCCTAGGTTGAGATCATGATTGCAGAACATCTTTTTCATGCGGATAAAGGTTGCACGAGCTTGCTCTATGCGGCATTTGATTTCAACCGAAGGATCCCATCTTTCATAAGTTGATACAATACTTTGTACTGTATATAATAATAATGTTATTACGTAGCGTCTAAAAGTGTCTACAGCGTGCACCCTTCTTATGTGTATGATAAAAATACGAACATATTTAAAACAATAAAAACCCGAAAAATCCCATCTCGAACATGTAATGAGATATCCAATGAAATCCAAAAAAGACCATACTTCTCGTGGTGCAGCGAAAGATTGCTGGATATCGCTCCGGAAGAAGGAGAACATCATTGGTGAAGAATCTGAGGCAAACTGATGATGGCCAACGTCCGTTGAGTGGATAGGTACGTGTACAAGAAGAAAATAAAAATTTATGTACCAACAAAAATTGGGTGCGTGTACTTTCGTTATATAAAGTTATACTTCGTTGTCGTACAAAAATTGGGCACGTGTGCTTACCTCATATAAAGTTATACTTCGTTGTCGTACAAAAATTGGGTGCGCGTACTTATACGTTATATTATGAAGTTATACTTCGTTGTCGTTCATAAAATAAACAGCGCATCACTTCTCACGGCGTATTCGCCAAAGTACAATGAATTACAGAACTATTTATTTTATTTTATTTTATTTGTTTACGCCCATTAGGCTTTTACATAAAGAGTATAAAATAAATTTCAAAAAGCACATACATTAAACAATATCTGTATAGCACCAAAACATGAGTATAAAAGTTAAAAATATAAAGTAAATAGCGGCAATGTGTATAGGCTTTTACCTAAAAATATAACATAAAATTAAAAAGAACAAACATTAAACAATATAAGTTATAAGTGGCGAAATATGAAGTTTCAGGAATAGCACCAAATCATGAGTATAAAAATTAAAAATGTAGAGTAGGTAACGAGCAGCAATGCGTATAGGCTTTTACATAAAAAAAATATATCATAAAATTAAAAAGAACATACATTAAACAATATAAGTTACAAGTAGCAAATTATTAAAAGTATCAGGAATAGCACCAAAACATGAGTACAGAAATTAAAAATATAAAGTACAAAGCGGCAATGTGTATGAAAAATATATATTACCCACCATTACATATTAACAGCTGAAGTCAGTAACGAAGCAGTATTGCCTCTTTAAGTGTAAACTTTACTTTCTCCAGACTGTCGACGAAAATGTCAATCATGCAACCATATTCATTACAAGTTCCCAATATTCTGTGTATCACAGAATTTGATTGATAATTAGTATTGCAATTGTTGCGATGGAATGTGACAATTTGTCGAGTTCTATGTGTGGAAGGGATATTATAATCGATACATGCTACAAGGTCAGGGCTGTCCAACATATTGTTTACAATTTTGTAAAGAAGAACTATATCATAAATTTTTCTTCTATCATATAATGTGAGTAAATTTAGTCTCTTCAATATGTAATTGTATTCTATGTTTTGTGTTGGTATGCTTAACTTATTTGATACGGAGTAAGCGCGAAACAAACCAGCCGCAAGAACTGACAACTAAAGAGATATCCGCAGATAACAGATCCCGATTTCGAAATACGCCATCGGGAGTATTTCGCCAGGCGTGAATTTGGTTCATATTAAAATTTCACACTAAACGCGCCTCAAAAAGTATACGTTAAAAAATAGTGATGTCTTTCAAGTATTCATACCATTTCCCACGCACATCTCTAATATCGAATCAATGATAATGTAACAGTGCTTCTTTTGTGTGCGGACTGCGTGATCGATCTCTTGTAATCTGTAATACGAGAATGGATGGTGTTGGGGTCTCGGCGGGGCGCGGGCGATCGGTGCTCCGCCAGGATATCACTCTCGGCCGTAACAATTGGCCACTAATGCCGTTCCTGATGGACAGCTCCATTGTGCGGCGCCTGGGATGCTGGGATTGCGGTCGGCGTCTCCTTTCTTTATGCATCCTCTCATTATTCGATCTGCGGCCAATCATTTTTCGTTCAAGGGCTGACTGGCTCGGATGTTTACTAAATAATATTCTTATTTCTTGGCTCTCGTCTTCAACATTTCTTACACGTTCACGCGATACAGCTCCAGTTCGTGTGATTCTCGTAAATACATCGTATTGTGTCTTAAATAGGTTGCGTCTTGATTAAATAACTGAAATCAAGAATTTGTAATAAGAGTTTGATTTTTGAGTAAAATAAAAATATCCGTTCTTTTGATATATTGAAGTTAAAATGTTGTCAACTGCATAAAAAAACAGTGTCTTTCAAAACATAAATCGCAAAATAATGAATGATTTAACGATAATTTTTAATAATTAACAATATAATTTATAATATTATATTTATTCTTCTTCTTCTTTCCTGGCGTTTCACCCCTATGGGGTGTTTGTTCTTGCCACAAAACAAGTGTGTTACTTCCTTGGCAATGGGTGTGATGGTTGTGTTTTTTCCCTCTTTTATTTTGGAAATCTAAATTGTAACCTATTCATTTTGGGATAAACATTATTCTGTATGGATGATTCAATTCTATAAGTAATGGAAAAGGATATGGGGTACATAATGTTATACTATATTTAAAAAATCATGTAACACTTCCGTACAGTTATATAAATCCCACAAAGTGAAGCAATTTTGTGTCGCAAAAATATGTGCATTTAATACATATGGAAACTAATGAATAAATTTTAATGTCGTACCTTTCAATACAAGAATGTGATAAAAATTGCAAGAGAAGGCACGATAAAAAGTGGTGAATTTCGCTCGCTTTGCCAGATGATCGTCTAAACACATGAGGCGTACATTAATCCTAGAACGGTACTTAAAAATATTGCACACACTAGTACTGTAATTTAAGTGAATAGGTACTATTTGAAAAAAAAGTAATATCATCAATATACATATATATAATATAACGAATGTCATCGACCGTTCCGGTTCGTTAAATTTTCCGTTTCGAGCCCTTTTCTTCGCATTCAAAATACTTTCAGCATGACCGCAGTCATACCACAAAAAAATCAATGTATGGATTTTCAACATCATAATCATAACTTCATTAAATCCATTTAAGGATTGAACGCATGAACATATCAGGAGTTAATAGTCTCAGCGCAGTGAACACGATTGAGAAAGAAAGAGGTTTTTGGTCATGCAGAACGAATAAATTACAGAATGGTAAGAAATCAATATTAGATATATATATATTAATATATATAATATATATATCTAATCTATATATATATATAATATATATATATATATCTATATATATATATATATATATGTTAGTTCTAACTACTTTGAGGGTAACCTGCGTCATATTCTGGTCGTCAGGACCATCGTCTGCCGACGTTTCGAACAGATCTCCAAAAAGCGTACAACCGTTTGGGTCCGGAGCTCACCGTCAAGTGAAGATGAGCAGTGAGATCTGTTCGAAACGTCGGCAGACGACTGTTCCTGACGACCAGAATTTGACGCGGGTTACCCCCAAAGTAGTTAGAACTAACACATATTGTACCCGTGAAAGCCTTCGATTTAACATACATATATATATATATATATAAATAGAAACCCGTGTTTCCCTATCCGCCAAGTTTTCTCCACAACCACCCACCGGTGGTTATGGTGGTGGATAGCCCTTGGTGTCACATCGAAAATATGCGAGTTTGGTGGGGGTGGCTTGCGTGGGTGGGAGTGGGTGACGAAAATGTGCTTTCTAGCACATTGTTTTGTTATGGGAAGGATGCAAATGCTTCAGATTGATTCAAAATAGGCGCACCGACTGTGTCGGTGAGTCTAGAAGTTTGCGGAAAAACCTGCTCTAGAGAGTTCTGGAAGGAGAAGCTTCTAGAAAATTTCCGAAAGCTCTATAAGGTTCTAAACTGAGTGGCGGAATGTGTCGGTGTGTCTAGAAGGTTCCTGTACATTTGATAAATTTCTTGAAAGTTCTGGAAGGATAAAGTTCTGGAAGGATAATGTTCTAGAAGGTTCGCGAAAGTTCTATGACGATCCAAAGAGTGTACCAAAAAACTACGCGTGCGAAGCCGCTCGGGCACAGCTAGTATGTATATATAGAGTTATTTGGGAAAACATTCATAACCTCGCAGGATTATATTCCTACTTGCTGTCGAAAATGTTCAAGCAACCGTGACCTAATATCAATAGTAATAGGAAATAGGAAATATGCAATATTAAATTTTGCATTTTTTTCAATATTTCTGACATTCGCTTGACTAATTGGAGAAAACAGGAAAAAAATCGATAGTGTTATTTTTTTAGTATTGTAGCGCAATTGTCTGTAACTAAATAAAAATAAATATTATTTAAATTATGTTTGTGATTTTTCACAAGTGTATGGCTAGTATGTATACGTATACATAATATTTTAACGGTCTAAGGAGAACCGGATAAAGCTAAGCCGCTGCGTTGCTGTACTGCTCTACCGGAGTTTCGAGTCCCGCTCCAGCCTTGTGTGTAATTTCGTGGCATTCGAGTGCATTTTGTGGCCTTCATTTACGCTACATTCCCTGCTACATGATTTCGCTACATGCCCCGCTACATGCGCACGTTGCGCGTGCGCAACTTCCGTTACAACGAAAATGTTACCCTGAATGCGCTAAAAGAAGATAATAATAATAATAATAGTTTTTTATTCATATCTTATTTTTTTGAATTGTATTACACTTCGACTGCCTAACTAGGGATTACCTGTTTGAAGGGAGTCGACTATTTACATAGCAAAAAGAGAAGAATATAATTTAGTATACATTACAATAATTTTTTTAAATCTTCGAAACTTCGAAAATTTCGAACGCTTTGCACTGGTTTATACGTATCTATAATAATACGGTGTTTTTGCTTCTAAGGTCTGGATATTTACACGCCGCTGATAATAATTCGGTGCCAATGACGTCTCAAAACGGATAAAAATGCTAAATAAATTCACGAAAGCTCTCTAAAGTGATCTGATAAGCCTGCTTGAGTGAAGATTTCGGCCCTATTAGACGTGTTGACAATCGAAGAGTGCGCCTAGGAACGTGTAGGAATTTACTCACTGATCACGCATAATGTGCAGGTTTGAAAAGACCAGCGATTTATCCTCCGAGCATATGTAATTAACATTGTCTTCTAAACCTCCACTGGCCTAAATGTCCAGAGGGGATTGAATGTAAGTGGTGTCTTAGAGCATTCGAAGTTATTAACTATTTGGATCCTCAATATATTACCGACTTCGGCATTCCATTTGTCGCAAATAATTGACAGCTAACAGCTCGGCATCAACTTCCACTGCAAGCAGGTTAGTTAAAGTAAATCGCGTCACACTACGCTTTGTTTTTTTAGCCGTGAATTCGAACAAAATTACGGACATTACACGAAGTTACGGGCGGACAGACAGACGGACGAACGGACAGACAACGGAATTCTTATTTTTTATAATTGTGATTGGAATATTACGAAGTATTATACATGCTTATATGTTTTTTTCGTTTTTTTTTTCAAAATACATGGTTAAGAAAAAGGGCACGTTTCAACGTTCTAATACAAAAAAAATTAGCATTGTATATTAATATTAGGACCTTACATATGAAATTGGTGTTTTGCCGTACTGGCAAATTTGATCTCAAATATCTTCTCTTTGGTTAGGAATTCCAAATCCAAATTTATACAGCTATTTACTCATGTATTTGTGTTTTGAAAATTATAATTCATTTGTTTTTTCCTCAATTGTTTTTTTCTTTGCGTCACTCAGTTTACAAAATGAAAAACTTGAAATATCGCGTTATTTACGAGTACGAGTTCCACCGTGGCACCAGTGCTGCAGAAACGGCTCGAAGGATTAATGATGTGTATGGCGACGGTGCCGCAAAAGAAAACACGGTGCGTTTTTGGTTCCAACGTTTTCGTTCTGGAAAGTTCGACCTGCAGAACAAGCCCCGTGGACGGCCGGAGACCAAAGTTGATAATGAAGAATTGAAGGCTATTGTGGAAGCGGATCCATCGCAAACCACATCCGAGTTACCTGCAGGCTGCGGTGTTAGTGATAAAACTGTTTTTATCCACTTGAAGCAAATTGGTAAGGTGAAAAAGCTTGAAAGGTGGGTACCTCACGAATTGAGTGAAGCAAATCAACAAACGCGCGTTGACTGCTGCGTTGCATTACTCAACCGACACAATAATGAAGGGATTTTAAATCTTAAATCTGGCCAGACGATTACGGCAGATGTCTATTGTCAGCAACTGCAAACCATGATGGAAAAGAAAGCTGCTAAACAACCGAGGCTGGTTAATCGCTCTAGGCCACTGCTGCTTCATGATAACGCTAGACCACACACTGCACAACAGACGGCTACCAAATTAGAGGATCTTCAATTGGAATGTCTAAGACATCCACCGTACTCTCCGGACCTTGCCCCAACAGATTACCATTTTTTTCGAAATTTGGATAACTTCTTGCAAAGGAAAAAATTTCAACTCCGATGGGACAGTACAAACCGCCTTCAAAGATTTTATTGATTCCCGTCCGAATGGTTTTTTTTTAGTAAAGGGATCGATGAACTACCTATGAGATGGCAAAAGTGCATAGATAGCAATGGTACATACTTTGATTAAATAAAACTATTATAATAAAAAAAATCGGCTTTATGTTCCTCCCATACTAAACGCCAATTTCATATGTAAGGACCTAATATGACAATTTGACAACAGAGTCAAATGGACTATCAAGATGATACAGCGCTCTTTTAGCATATATGCAGTAAGAGAGGCGGGTTCGCTATTCAATGCCTCCAAAACCCTTTTAATTTCAAGTTTTGGATGGTAAAAATGAAAATAAAACAAGGTAATATTATATGTATAAACATTTTTCAATATTTTCTTACGCAATTTTCGGGTCAAATTTGACTGATTTGAGGCAAATAAACAGTAACGTAAAGTAACACAAATAATAATAATAAGTAACAAATAAACATAAAGGCGTCCCCTAGCGGCAGTTACACAAAGTAATTTGTGCCTCCCGTACCAGAAAAAGTGGATTGCTCTAAAAATGGATAATACCTGTATGTGAGACTTTACAGATAAGGTCGATATATTCACGGAAATGTAGGACACCGCTATTGCGTAATTGGATAACGCGCCTGCCCCGGATAGGAAGAAGATCCGTGGTTCGAATCCCGGTAGTACCTAATATTTTTCGTTGTTTTGATTTTTCTGTATGTCTTTCTAATTGACTATTAAATTTGGTTTCAAGTAAACACATTCAAAGTTAAAATAGTTCCAATATCATGGAAATGCGACGATGCCTCGTAGATGTGGCTAAATTATTTATCTGAATATATGATAGTTATATTTGTCTTCACATTGATTTGTTTTTCTATCCATATTGTGTTTTTTAGTAATTATGATTGGCGTGTTCTAATGTTCATCGCCTATTTTTGTCGCGTGTAGACATTTGTTCACGTCAATACAATTAATTCAACCTTCGCAACACGCTAAATATAATCTCCTATATTGTTAAACTATATTCTTTGCTACGGTAATTATTGTTTTAACAAATCGACCCGTGTGTATGTGTCCTTTTTTGTATCATCTATAATTTCACGAAAACTTCTTGAAACTCTTTCTTGAATCATATATTTTTAATACCCTCTACCCTGTACATCCTTCGAACCGCATCCAGCCATCGTATTGCCCTATGAGATTTTTTAAAGGTGGGACCAACGTTTAGACGAAGGCTACAAAATTTTATTGTATACCCTCGCTAATTGTTAAAATCTGTACGCAATATCATATACAGGGTTATTCGGAAAAACATTAATAACCTCGCAGGACTATTTGACTGCAGAAATTACAATTGAAATGTTTTCCAATTGGAATTGAGAGGTTTTTATTATTTTATTTGACTTGTATTGAAGTGAATGATTTTTCCGTATTCGATATAAGTTACTGTAGTAATAGTGCAACGTTTTACAAGAAATAAGTCAGAAATATTGAGAAAAAAAAAATGCGAACTTACCTAAATGTCGATATATGCGACATCTAAGTTTGCATTAACTATTGATATGACATAATTAGAATATAGAACAGGAATATAATCGTGCTAGGTTATTTATGTTTTCCAAATAAACTTGTATAAAATCAACCCCATATTTCTAAGACAAAGATCTTTATGTTCTTATAGGTCTACCTTATTCGTTGTGAAAAGATACCCTTGTAAACCTTTGCTTTGCCTTGTACATTTCATATGTACATTTGTACATTTATATATATGTACATTTGTACATTTATATGTACATTTATATATGTATCTCACTGAGCATCATGTGCACATACATATATCAATGTACATATTATTTTGCGGCAAATCACGTAATCCTAAGATGTATAAAATATTAAATATTCCGTTCCGTTTATGACACTGTCCATTAAAAATTAAAACCGATATAAATTAATTAAGTGTTTCTTCAAATAGAGTAAGGTATAGAAACAAAACCGCCCCTGTGCAATTGGCAAAAATATAGGGCGACGTATTTGAAAACGATTAAGTACCTGGCAAATTGAGGCAGATTAAAATTGATAAATGGTCTTGGAAACACGTTTGTATGTTTTACAAGCATACCGATTTAAAAATTC
Organism: Agrypnia vestita; assembly: GCA_016648135.1. Lineage (NCBI taxonomy): Eukaryota > Metazoa > Arthropoda > Insecta > Trichoptera > Phryganeidae > Agrypnia > Agrypnia vestita. The sequence goes on along the minus strand of JADDOH010005793.1, from coordinate 44,473 downwards.
TTCGCTCTGGCTATAAATTCAGTTACAGATACGTTTATCTTAACCACTTAATGGTTGCTGGCGAATTAGACAGATGTCTGTAATTTGACAGCTTCTGAATTATAACTGAAATAAGATAATGTGTTGTGTAAATTGACAAATTTGATAGTATAATTTTAATTAACTTCGTATTGTATATCGGAGTAGACCTCTTTTCATATAAGAAAGACAATCGAATTAGTATGTGAATGCCGTGCGTACGAGGTACATTGTTTCGTCGTGTTTGTGTGTTTTACACCCGTAAACACCAACACAACGAAACAATGTACACTAATTCGATTGTATTTCTTAAACCTAAAGAAGTCTACAAAATCTGCGACTCAACTTGTCAATGAGAATGATATCGAAAGGAGAGTGACTGCGGGAAACAAAGTAAATGGTGCGCTAAATGTAATTATGGTCAATACATATATGTTAAAGGAAGCAAGACTAGCGATACATAATGGCATTCTAGTGCCAACCCTGATGTATGGAAGTGAAGCCTGGAATCGGCAAAGAAGGAATGAAAGAAGACTGAATGACTTGTGTAGAAAATCTTTGGTCGAAAGAGTGAAGAATGAAAAAATTAGAAATTAATGTAATGCTGGCTGTAGTGTGGTAAATAAAATAAAGAAAGGAGTACTTAAATGGTTTTGATTTTAAGGATGGTTAAGAAAATATATGAGAATAATATTGAAGGCAAAAGGGATAGAAGGCGTCCGCGAAAGACCTGGCATGATCAAATACTGCAAATATTGGAGGATGACCATGTTAAAAGCATCAACAACCGTAGAACTCGTACGAGAAGATGTACGAATGTAGCCCGAGCAAAAGTGGTGTGCCAAGTTAGAAGAATATGGCGTTCTATCATCTCTGCCTACCCCTGCGTTAGCAATTTGTCCCATAGTTTTAAACCACGTGATTTTTAATTGCAAATGCCAAATATATTCTCGCAACAATTAAGCGAACTCGTTGTTATTTCATTTATAAATCGATTTCTGCATTCCGTCCGCAATTCAACCATCGAGGATTTCAGGTATAGCCGACACTCGCCGTACGCGTTACATCAAGGTTCAAAAAGGTGATTTCCAAACGAGTCGAGTGCTCAGTCAACAAAGTACGAATGCAGAGGCAGAAGGTCTCGAAAGGGGTCCATTCTGACGCTGCCGTTGCGCGCTGGAGCCGCGCCTCGCTCCTCGTTGGCCCGGGCTTCCTGCGGCTCGCCGCGCCGGGCCGGTCCTGGCCGTGGCGCCCGGGCTACTTGACGAGGGTCCGGCGCCCGTCACCTCCACTTGGGATGATGAGAAATTTGGTCCGCGCATCAGCCGCAGCCGCCGGCTGCTGGCGTCGCCGCGGCGGCCCCGTTTCCACCGCGGATTATAGTACCCGTGTTTAATTGGTGCGCGGATGGAGTATCGGCCCCGGAGGAATTAAATCCTAAACGTGGCCGTTAATGAGAAAGGTGCGGGGTTTGTTAGGGCTAATTTAACTGATTTAATTAAAAAAAATATTGTATTTTATTTGTGTATATCTACTATTATTAGAATATTTACACCAATATGTTTCGGAAATTACCATTCCATCATCAGGGTGTTAAATACTCAAATAAAAGTAGATATATACACACAAATAAAATAATCAATATTTTTTTTAAATGTCAATCTACAATGTTGCTCAACCAATTGAAAAAATGATTTAATTTTTAATTTTTATTTATTAGAGACACTAACAGGATAATAGGTACATGATACTCTAATAATAAAACATTACAAATGAAGATCAATGCCCATTATCCCAATTACAAGTGTCTTCGGCACGCTCTATCTTTTAATTTTTTTTTATTATTATTATTTTTACGGTTCAACAGGCCAGAAGGCCCAATTACAGAAGCGAAATACATCACAAAACACCCAGGCTTGAGTAAATCGCGTAGATTAACATTGTGACCTCACCGGGAATCGAACCCGGAACCCTCGGTGTGAGAAGCCAGTGTCATACCCACTGCGCTACGAGGGCCGCCATGTAACATGTATTTTTGCTCTAGTAACATGTATTTTTGCATTCAAGTATATTTTACATGTACATTTATGTGTATTGTATGTTTAGTGTTTGAATGTAGTGCGATAAGTATTTAATAAATTATTGATTTAATGGATCTATAGATTCAGGTCATCGTTTAGAAAATGGATGTCGTGTATGAGTGAGTTTTTGAACGAAGATTATGTATCTGCAAGAATATCAGCATCAATGTTAGAGTCGGCACAATACATTATTATATGCGTGACACAACCTTGTGATGGGAGAAAAGTAACCAACATTATTAGTGTGCAGGCTTTTTTTTTCTTGTACTGTGATAATGGTGCACTGGAAGATCCTTCGAGGACATTACTAGAAATATTGCGACAGATTTTTTTTCTACTTTTATTTGGCGATCTAATATGTAATAAGTAAACTAACTAACTAACTAACCATCACGCCGTTTCCCTGCAGGGGTAGGCAGAGAGGATTGAACGCCACACTCTTCTATCCTGGCACACCACTTTTGCTTCGGCCACATTCATACATCTTCTCATACACGTTCTACGATTGTTGCGGCTTTTAACAGGGCCATCCTCAAATACTTGTAGTACCTGATCGTGCCAGGTCTTTCGCGGACGCCCTCTATTCCTGTTGCCTTCAACATTCGCCTCATATATTTTCTTAACCATCCTTTCCTCGTTCATACGTTCCACATGACCAAACCATCTCAGCACTCCTTTCTTTATTCTATCTACCACACTACAGCCAGCATGCATTCACTCTAATTTGTTTCATCCTCACTCATCGACCACAGATTTCCACACAAGAGTGTCTTAGTGACAGCAGTTTCGAAAGCATTCAGTCTACTTCATTGCCTCTGACTTTGCCAATTCCAGGCTTCACTTCCATACATGAGGGTTGGCACTAGAACGCCATTATGTACCGCTAGTCTTGCTTCTTTTGACAGATTCTTATTGGCCATAATTGCATTTAGTGCACCATTAACTTTGTTTCCCGCAGTTACTCTCCTTTCGATATCATTCTCAGCCTTGCCGTCTCTACTAAACATACTTCCCAAATACACAAACTCGTTCACTTGTTCTAAGCATTCGTTGTTTATAATTACATCACACTTAGTCACTCTTTCGTCTCTCTCGAATACCATCACTTTCGATTTGCTGACATTCATCAGAAGTTCACTCTGCATGCATACATCGGACATCCTGGATACCAAGCACTGCAGATCAGCTTCACTGTTAGCCACTAATACTGCATCGTCTGCGTATAGCAGACAGGATATGGTGAGTCCGTCCATTTTCGCTCCAACTTCTAGATCCTTCAGTTCTTTCATACAATTATCCATATACAGGTTGAAAAGCCATGGTGACATTACGCATCCCTGTTTGACACCTTTTGTAATATCAAACCATGATGTGAATGTCCCATTAATTCTCACGCAAGCACTACTTCCTTCGTACAGGGATGCAATTGCCTGTATGAGTTTACTCTTCACCCCATATTCAGACAAAACCTTCCATAACTTTCGTCTTATCACTCTGTCATACGCTTTTTGGAGATCCACGAAGGCACAAAAAAGTTTTTGGTTCTTTGCCAAAAACTTTTCGGTCATCTGGCGCAGTGAGAAAATCTGGTCCATGCATCCTCTTCCACTCATGAAGGCTCCTTGTACATCCCACACTTTTTCTTTCGTTGTCAACCTCACTCTTTCTATCAAAATTCTCGCATACAGTTTGCCAACAGAGCTCAATAGGCTAATGGCCCGATAATTCGCGCAGTCCATTCGCGACCCTTTTCCTTTGTATAGAGGCATGATAACAGCTCTTCTCCAATCCTTAGGAGTGTAGCTGCCCTCTAAACATTGGTTGAAGAGTCTATGAAGCCACGTGAGTATTACTGGACCACCACCCTTAATGTACTCGGCAGCAACAATGTCATAACCCACAGCCTTGCCATTCTTCATGTGCTTCAATGCTCTTTTAATTTCTTCCACAGTTATTTCATTCACACTGTCGTCACTATTCATAAATCCGTTGGACGCCTCAAAGGAGTCCTCACTCACATTCCCATTACTCTCATACATTTCTTCAAAAAATTCCTTCCATCTATCTTTTATTTCATTCTCGTTTCTAAGCATCTTTCCATTCTTTGACATAATAGCATTCACACAACCTCTTTTCGTACCACTTCGAGACTTTTTAACTTCCTTCCAAAAGATCTTGATATTCTCTTGGAAGTTCTGAGTCAATTTAAGACCCTCGTCCTTTCTCAAACGCTCCTTTCTTTCACTCCGTGCTTTACCTTTTTCTTACATACAATATATACATCCTTTGCTAGCGTATATCCATTCACATCTCCATTGTAATAAGTAATAGTTAAAATATGCAAAAATCACCATCACGCCATTTCCCCGTGGGGGTAGACATAGAGGATAGAGCGCCATACTCTTCTGTCCTGACATACAACTCTCGCCTCATCCGCATTCATCCATCTTTGCATGCAAGCTCGACGGTTTTTGAGGTTTCTAACGGGACCATCTTCCAGTATCTGGTTAAGTAGGTCGCCTTCTCTTTCTAGCGCCGTCAACACTTCCATTTTATACCTTTCTTACCATTCTTTCTTCATTCACACGCTCAACATGCCCAAACCATCTGAGCGGCCCTGTTTTAATTCTATGAATTATGTTACGATCAGCTTTACATTCATTCCTAATATCTTCATTCTTTACTCTATCATAAATGGATTTGTCACACATACGTCTAAGGGATCTCATCTCCACTGCATTCAGTCTGCTTTTGTTCCTCTTCATAAATAAATAAACTCTTGAAAATCACCCATCGTCCACATAATGTTCCTACAAAAATACATAGAACACAAATTCATAATAATTGTTATAATAATAATAATTATTATATATAATAATATTATATATAATAATAATAATAATTATTATTATTATAACAATATATTCTTCAAAAAAAAGCGTAGATATTTTCTATAAATAAATGGTCATTAGGTAGGTATACTTTTATTAATTATGTCAATATGATTTAAAAATTGAAAAGATGTTATAAAACAGCACAAAATTGCAAAAATAACAATGCTTTAAAACATAGTTTAAACAAAGAAAAAAATAGATATAGTAAGAAAAAGTCGAAAAATAAAAATTCTTCGATAAATACCAACGTTAAAATGTTTTGTGTTATTTTGTTGATGGAGTCGAAAATGCGTCACGGAAATTATTACATCAATTTACATTCACCGGTGGCTCTGTTTCCCTCCTTGACTAGTTTGGTCCGGATTCTTTTCCCTGGCGCCTGCAACTGGAGCACGTGACGCCAGATCGTCTCTGCTTATTCCTTGGTTTCGTTCTTTCATAGCCTACAATCTTTTAAAAATAATGAATAATTTATCTAGCACCGTTTTCGTAAAATACTCACCTCAATGGCGCGCCTTTCACAAAATTTAAACTTGACAAGAAAATATTGCTTAAAAAAATTTTCAACCATGAAACATCCTTAGGAATTCGCGGAGATTCGTTTCGAAAGAATTACAGAGATGAGCGTGAAGATAGCTATGATTCATTGGCACATGTATTTTATTTGTATATTAAATTTATAACAAAACACTTCCATAACCAACTCTTTAGACAATCTCTGAGATCGGAGAAAAATCTCATCTGTGGACACCGTTGAATTAGGAAACTATAATAGTTTCCTAATTCAACGGTGTCCACGGATGAGACTTTTATCTCCGATATCGGAGATTTGTCTATAGAGATATTATTTAGATAAAGTCTTTCATATAAATTAATGCCTTATTAGATTGTTTTGAAATAAATTCATTAATAATAAATGTATAAATCAAATTAATTAATCAATTAGAAAGATATACAGAAAAATCTAATTCACGAAAAAATATTAGGTTACTAATGGGATTCGAAACCAGGTCACCTCCTTTCCGGGGCCGGTGCTCTGACCACTAAGCTATAGCAACCCTCTACGTTTCCGTGAATATATCGACCTTATATGTAGTTCTTATTTTTATTAATTGATTAATTTTTATTTTTGTCCATAGAGCAATCCATTTTTTTGATACGGTAGTTGAAATTACTTTGCTATGCCACCGCTAGATGGATGCCAGAATTAATTGAATAATTCATTTTATTTGGACAATTATCATGTTCCTGCTGCCTATCCGTATTCTGAACGAAGCAATATTGCTATTTCTGTATTTTGACAGTTATTGTGTGGTTATTGTATAACATTGTGATGCCGTTTTTTTTAACGTTTTATGTTTGACAAGTTTAAAATTAACGAATTTAATGAATTAGAAAGCTCATTATTGTGAATAACTTAACGTTTAATTTTCGAATGAAGCAAACACTTGGTGGTGGGACATTATAATTAAATAAATAAAGCCATGTATTCACTAGGGGACAAATTGTCCCTCAACAGCACGCGCGGCACAGAGTCTACGTGACGTTGCAACGTCGTGCACTGTTTCGCGACGTCGCGCACAACATAGCGCGGCATTTCTACGTGCCGTGGCAACGTTGCCATGCGCACGGTACCCGAGCGAGCTCACTGCAACATTACGCGGAGCGTCAGTACCACGTGGTATGTTTACAAGTGAATACGCATGCACTGTATCTGTCAAGATGACAATGTGGGGGAACGGAATTGTTCTTGAACCCATCGAGCTGTATCGATCGAAGATCGCATAGAATGTCCGTTCTTCTTTCTCTTTGCAGTAAATAATTTCGTATTCTCCTCTTACTTTTCGATAAACTCATTAACATAAACAGATACGCAGTTGTCATCATAACCTCATAGGGCGACATTTCCGCGACGTGTGGAAAACAATAATTATTTCCAAAAAGGACCTTGTTTTTAATAATATTCAATTAAATATAGTAAAACCTCGTTAATTTGAAATTGCGACCCAAAAAAATATATCGAATTGCGCGGACCCCGTTTTCGCCAAATGAGATACTGCAGCTGTCATCATAACCTCATCGGGTGACATTTCCGCGACAAAATATGCGAGTCCCGGTGTGTACACGTCAAATGACCGCGTCATTGTCCCCGAAACATGAGCGTAGATGTTGATGCGACATGCCGAGCGGAATGTTTCGCGATTTGTCCCCTAGTGAGTACATGGCTTAAAAATAACTTAGTTATGCACCACTTATATTTATTGTCGATTCCGACCAAGTAAACTTATCTTTTAGTCCACTTTTAAATATGTTCCCTCTTAATAGTAATATTCCCTGCGCACTCCCACCCCCTACCCCCACTATTGGCACTCCGCCCTTTCATTCTGATGTATGACTAGTATATAAGCACATAATTATTGAATTTTTAGGCAGTTAAGATTCTCCCTGAAGAAGCTACGGTCGTAGCGAAACCTGGTCGGAATCGACAATAAATATAAGTGGTGTTTAACTAAGTTATTTTACTAAAGTTTGTTTACGTTTTAAAGCTAGCTTTCTGATTGAATTCATTAATTTAAAATATGTCAAACTTAAAATATCGAAATTGGTGGCAATACAATGTTATACATACCTGGCAAGATTGGGATAAAGATCTGACATCCCATTATTGCTTTTTTCAGAATAGCACAGATGATAGCTTTTGATTGCCAGCCTGGAAATACAAATAATATTTTTCGAAATTCTCTGTCTTCTTGGACTCACCATATCGAACAACTCAGTCGAGTTGCACTTATACCAGTCCCTCAATTTACGCAGCCACGAGATGCGGCGTCTCCCTGCGCTTCTTTTTGCACTTATTTTCCCCTGGATGATGGGTTGGTTTAGACTATATTTTGGTCCTGACTGATAGTCGGCCCGATTCTGAAAATAGCAATGTCTGGATCTTTAAGATCTTTATCCCAACACTTAATAGACGATAATAAAAATTAAAAATGTCCAGAGCAGATTTTGGAATTCTACGGCGCAAATACACTGTATTAAAAGATGATATAAGAAAGATTGTTTCTTACAAACGTATTCATTTCTTCATCCACAGCGTCCTGATGAAATATTCGGCGTTACCGCGTATTCAAATCTTCCCATCTTAAAATTTGACAGATAACAATTTACATATTTCTCCCTCCCTCTATATCTATCTCACGTAGAAACTTACAGAAACAAACACCGACGTAAAGCTATGTCTCGTTTATTTTTAATTTTTATTATCGTCTATTAAGTGTTGGGATAAAGATCTTAAAGATCCAGACATAACTGTCAAATGTCAAGATGGAAATATTTGAATACGCGGTGACGCCGAATATTCCATCAGGACGCTGTGGATGAAGAAATGAATACGTTTGTACGAAACAATCTTTCTTATATCATCTTTTAATACAGTGTACCTATTTGAGCCGTAGAATTCTAAAATCCGCTCTGGAGATTTTTAATTTTTATTATCGTCTATTAAGTGTTGGGATAAAGATCTTAAAGATCCAGACATTGTTATTTTCAGAATACGGATGAGTATGTCCGAGATGCTCCAGCTTTCTTATCTTGATAGTTCGCGGCACTTCTTGGTCTTTTCCAAACACCGGAGGAGCTATTTTTAAAGGCTTTATGGTCGTGTATGTTATCTGCTATGGCCGTGAATCATTTTAATTTGTCTAATTATGATGTTGCAACGGGTGCTCGGGAGGACCTCCCCTCATCCTCCTAGGTCCATGTCAGCTTCCCATAAACAGTTGGAAACATGCATTGCAGACACACTAATTTCCAGCATTATTTATGAGACAGACTGCAGCTCTAATGTAATGTGATGTGGCGAGAATTACACAAACCCAATAACTTACGACTCGAGTGGTCATCGTGGATAGTAAATTATCATATTCAATGCATGCATTTGAATCACAAATACTACAGTCCAGTTCGCGAACGTGTTTCGTCGCATTGAAATAAACATTCAGGGATGTTTATTTTTCAATTTTAGTTGCATTTTCCTCGAATTTCTTTTGTCTTAAAAAAATAATCGATATTTTATGCATGAAAAAGAACATCAAATAAAACATTAGAAAATAGTCGCAACATTCCTCAGTTATTTTTTTTTTACATATATTATATTTTTTACATATATATCCTGTTAAGTCCCGGTAGGGAGGTAAATACATATATAAAAAAAAAAAAAACTAAAATGTACGTAATATCTACGTACCTACACATAGTAAAATGCTTAGTAACCATTTTGTCATTAGAAATACAAAAAAATATCATTCTTTCCTTTCTTTCCAGTGAACTGTACACATAACACACATGTCAACATAATCATGAGCGAACTAATGGATGGATTCAGAAACAAAATCGCCACTACGCAATTGAAGAAAATTGAAATGAACGTATTTGTAGCTGATTTTATTGCCAGAGCAGCTTTTGATTAATGTTTCTAAAACATACAAACATGTTTTCAAAAGCAGTTATTAATTGTCAAACTGCTGCTGTTGCCAGATAATCATTTTCAAACACGTCACTACTTACGTCAATTGTATAGTAGCGGTATTGTTTCTAAACCCCTCAATTGATCAAAATGAAATCAATTGAGCATCGTGTGTTCACATCCGTTTTATATGTACAGTTTTCTGAGAAGGAAAAAATGAAATTGTGTTATATTTATTTTTAACAATTTTCAAAATGCAATTTGTTAGCCAACGGTTGCTCAACATTGTAGTAGTATGTTTACGTAAGTACCGTGAAGTACAATTGTGTCGTAAATTCTGGTAAAAATTGTTTCAACGCTAGAATTTCAACATTAATTAAGTTGCTCAAATGCTCGGCGCTCGGAAAAAACAGCTTGCAATTAAAAAACAAGACTAGACAACAATACGAAATAACACGACAAGTCGAGAGAACAAAACTTGCGTAGGTCTGGTCTAAGGGCGGTGCGGAGTTGAGGTGACGTGGCGAACCTGCGACACGCGTATCAAAGGTGACACCACGACATTTTGGGTGACGTAGCAATGGAGACTTCACCGATACTCGAGTTATTTATTGCCTGCCCAACGGAATTAAAACCCGCCCCGCCCGCACCCGGCGGTAACCCCGCGCCCTGTCATTCAGTTCAATGTCGTATTTGCTCGGGAGCTGTGACATCTTGATTACCAATATACACTGAATTATTATGTCCAAAACAGTCCGGGATGGTGCAAGAACAATTGCCAATGAAGTATTAAAGTTTTGCGAAGCTGAAAAAGCAAATAATGGACCGATATTACCGTTTGACAGGCCGCCGATTACTATTTCGTTTCTTTAGTGTTGCTCGACCAAATTTCTATTGAAGGCTCTGACACCGGTCACCGGACATTCTGTACATTATGTATTGTGTAATAAATTTGCACCCTGGCAACGACGCCCTCCCTCGCACGCCTATTTATACTGGTACGTCTATACCAGCCTAACGTATAGGAAGGTCCTCATAGGTTCGACTCCTTCTGAGAGAGGTTCCTCCACAATGGCCAATGCGAAGGAACTCCAAGTACCACGGACAAATCCTTCCCGCTCCAACAAAGCTGGTCGTAACCACAGTAGAAAACCTAAACTCCCATTGGGGTTCTTTATAAGCCTAGTACACAGCAAGCGAGGCCAAAAATGATTGCAACTCCCATCTAAAAAAATAAAAAATACTCGAGCTACCGAAGAAACGCGATTGTGGGCGATGCCTCACACGCATCATCACCAAAATACATAATACTCCACGTAACAATGTTCGTCACTAACGCTTCCAAGACGCTGCGCTGCGCTAGATGGCGCAGTTTCACAGCCTCGATACTGTTTTCAGAACTCGCGACCGAAACGACGCTAACGAGACTAACGCCACCGGATGGCCCTTTTTACACGATAACACAAACATACTTAAATTTCGCCGTAATTTTTTGAAAAACTGAAGCAACTTAGAGATCAAACATAGGTCACTCGAATTAAGAGAGACGGTGAATCCAATCGTATTACAATGTGTGATAATGTAAAAAAATGTTTACATCTTAGTTTGATTTCGCAATATTTTGTTTTTGCTGTGACTCAGTAACGTAAAGCTGAAACTCAAACATAAAAAGTGCCACATTACCAACCAGCCGTACACAAGTATAAACACGTACCCCGCTGCCCAAGCTCTAGAGCTCAAGAGCGCTCCTAGGTACGACACGCCAGCCGTGTAAGGTTGAGTATTTTCCGATTTTTCGACACGCCGACTCCAAAAAGTCCTGCATCACTGCGTCTAACCCGTCCTCCAATGGTTGCAGCGTTCGCGTGGGATTATATAACAAAATAGTGGACTTAATGATATTATCCAATTGTTATTCCGCATCCTCTCCAGCGTCATGTTGTTTAAGAGTTTAATATTTATTTCAAACGTCATTGTCGTCGCTCTAGTCGACTCTGAAACTCGCTATGCTGCGCGGGTAGCTGATGGGTATCTGCTGTGATAATGTTGACGGGCGCATTTCACATTCAGTAATACAACATATATATCATGGCGCCTCTCGCTGTTGATGGGTGTGCTCCTTGGTCAATCCGTATTCCCCATTATAGTGGATCAAGTCAGCCGAATTAACACATCTCGTGCAAGGGTATTATTAAGGCGATCGTCTCGCCTCGTTCACCATTTTTTCACACATCTTCTCTTGCGTTTTCTATCACATTTTTGTTTGAAAATATATCGTATTTAAATTTATTCATCAGGTTTCATATATTTTAATTACAGATATCTTGTTAAAATGACATAAACTAAATTATTTAATCATTTAACAAATAACCAAACCTAAGATGTTTTAAAAATGAAGAAAATTGCTCAATTTTGTGGGCCTTTTATGATTAGATAGCCTCGTGAGATCTCTTTTTTTTTCAATAATGTTACAAAGTTAACGATTATCCTAAATTTATTAAAACAGTTACTAATAACTGCCACACCAGGTAAAACCTGTTCTGCGGCAGTTGTTCTCATTTGATAGTTATGTAATAGTAATAAATAACAATAGTAAAAATGAAAGTAGAGTAAAATTTAGTAATATATACAATCATAAGAATAAATATATCTAAAAGAAAAGAAAATATAAATATAAAATTAAGATAAAAATTTAAGTAGTTACAAAAATAAATACTATATAAGAGTGTACTTGAAATTATATAAAGCAGATTTTGCCAATTCAGAAGTCAAGGGCGGATTACTTCTTCAGCATACCTTCTTCCTGATATTTTTATAAAATTAGTAAAACATATTTAGGTGTTTAAAAGTTTTACAGCAAAGGATGCGCATGTTATCGGCGCCCGTTCACTAGTTGCTCGGAATTGTATCTGAGGAAATAATTGTATTTTTTCCGCCAATCAGCTTTATACATAAACTTTAGTATTGCCAGTATTGCATGGAACGTGCTACGGGAGATAACTGAAATACTCAAAATGAATTAACGTTTTATTTTATACTCAAAATGTCACTGGACACAATCTTAACTAGAGCACTGTTCTTAAATTCACAGCCACTAAATGTTCCTAGAATATTTCACACACTTATTATCCAATACTTCATCAAATACAAATAATTATATTCACTTTATATCTTTATCTATGTTTTGTGTCTACACACTATTGTAAACTACGCCTATCTCAACACAGATATTTTAGTGAGACAGGCACAGACAAACCAAAATTTGTACATTCAACCTAAACAGAAATAAACAAATAAATAAATTTCTTAATTCGCACTAATTATCTCTAGTCACTCGTCTGTGGAACACTTTATATTACGCTGTTTCTGTCGCATCGATCATTTTCGAGAATATTCCGCTCAACTTCGCACATAAGTACTTCACCCGAATATGTCACTCGGACATTTTTTCCTTCTTCCACTTCCCCGACTTGCGGCTATCTTTCCCTGCATTTTTCGTACTTCTCTGGACGTCTCATCACATGTCCGAGACTAGGATTATATGTCAAGTTTAGGATTTATTTTTCATTTGTGCGCGACATAAATTTATAAGTTTGCAACCGCGCATCCGCACTACTTAGAGGGAACATTGCTTGTCACTTGAGGCACAATCATTGGAGATAGTCTTTCCAATGGTGATTTCATCACTAATTTCTCCAGAATAACATTGCAATGATTTGAGTTTAAGTTCCCTTCTTCTGCTAAATAAATGCCCGGCTTGAGCCTGTGTTAGGTTAGGTTAGGTTAGGTTACGTTAGGTTAGGTTAGACTAGGTTAGGTTAGACACAACTTAGAGGAAACATTGCTTGTCACTTGAGGCACAATCATTGGAGATAGTCTCTCCAATGGTGATTTCATCACTAATTTCTCCAGAGTAACATTATAATGATTCGAGTTTGAGTTTTCCTTCTTCTGATAAATAAATGCCCGGCCTGAGCCTGTGTTAGGTTAGGTTAGGTTAGACTAGATTAGGTTAGACGCAACTTAGAGGAAACATTGCTTGTCACTTGAGGCACAATCATTAGAGAAAGTCTTTCCAATGGTGATTTCATCACTAATTTCTCCAGAGTAACATTTTAATGATTTGAGTTTGAGTTTCCCTTCTTCTGATAAATAAATGCCCGGATTGAGCCTGTGTTAGGTTAGGTTAGGTTAGGTTAGACTAGGTTAGGTTAGACGCAACTTAGAGGAAACATTGCTTGTCACTTGAAAGTCTTTCCAATGGTGATTTCATCACTAATTTCTCCAGAATACCATTATAATGATTTGAGTTTGAGTTTCGACGAGCTTCCCTTCTTCTGCTAAACAAATGCCCGGCTTGAGCCTGTGTTAGGCTGAGTCCCCGATGTGTGCATGTCTGGCCAGATAATTGCGCAGGGCCCCGTTAAACGCAGAATGTGCCCGGCGCTAACATTACTTATTTTAGAAACGTCTCTGACAACAACGCTTTTCGAATACTAATTATTATGAAATATTGTTTTTTGAAAAAAGTGCATTCTCACAATACGTCATTTTCTTTCCCCCGACTTATTTTCATTTTGAAAATATGCTCTTTGGTATATCTAGACAGATTTATGTTTGTTTTATAGTTCTATTGACACACTAATTGTCAAGTTTTTAAGAATGAAAACAATTTTCGTTGAAGATTTTGGATTGATTTTTACCTAACTTACGGTAATAAGCAAACCAAATTTTAATAAATGTTTAAGGCATTTTACTTTGTAGAGTGCATGTACAACGATGTATAAACTGATATGTCGTTGTATTGATATTTGAGAATAATTATCTTTGTGTAACGGATAAAACCGTTTATTCTGAATAAATCTGCATACTTAACTCAAAAATATATTTTTTCTAGATAGGTTTTTGTGTCCTAAAGCCATCATAATGTGAATCTTATACATATATGTAAATGTAATATTTGCGTAATATTCTCATATCTGTAACCATTATCAATACTGAATATTTAATAATTACTAGATGTTACCTGTCAAAAATGACGGAACATTGGTTCGCGTCTTTGCTAAGCCCTAGCATATATGTATAGTATATTTTTGGCGGTTCGCGGAGAGGCATCGGTAGCAACATCGCTATCGATGCCGCCTTCGCATTTGCTGGCCTGGGGTTCAAGAGCCATCTCCGGCTTTTTAATTTGTTCTTTTTAGCCGTAAATTCGAACGAAATTACGGACGATACACGAAGTTATGGAGACAGAGGGATAGACAAGGAAATTATTATATTTAGTTTCGCTAGAGCAGTTGGCTGAAGATTCTGACTGTCAAAATGAGGACTCGTTTAATACTTAAGTACAGTCTGTTCAAATCTTTAATATAGACGACTTATGTGTTAGTACCCATCCGGGAATTCAATATACATACACGATTTAATTGTGTTAGTTTGCTGTATGCACCAATAACGTCGTCCAAATAGACCAATACAGTTGTCAGTGCTTCTCTGGACGTCGAGGTGAGAGCACGTCACTTCATATTGTGGTTTGCATATTTTTTAATGATTCATTTAAAAAAAAAGATTTATTTATTAATGATAACAGTACTCCCTTCTACAACTTGATTCGTATTTTTCTTTATTCTTCTTCTTCTTTAGTCGTACATCCCCATTACTATTGATATTAGGTCATGGTTGCTTGAACATTTTCGACTCATAATCAATATAGTCCTGCGAGGTTATTAATGTTTTTCAAACAACCCTGTATATTTCAATAAAACTTTCTATAACTATTTATATTAGGGTTGCTTGAACATCTTCGACTCATTATCAAGGCAGGAATGTACGTATGTTGTTTTGTATGTTTTATATGTTGTCTCATAAATAGAAACCTAATTATTTAAAAAAATATATATATACGTTTATTAAAAAATATTTATTTGTAAACATCCTATTACTCGTACATAAATCGCCTCTATTAAAGGTTCGAACAGACTGTAAGCAATGGAATCATTTACTTCATCGTTGGCAGCTTCTTGTGATTTGAGGCCTGGACGTGCGCCTGTCGCGTCAGATCAGGTGACAAGTGTAATCCACGGGTTAACGCGTTGCTTACGCGCCCATTTCGCCATCCCGCCTGGCGCCTCGCGAGCTCTTCAGCTATTTGCATGCTGCCCTCCCTACTGTTTACCCATGTTGCGGTCCTCTCTCTCCAGACGAGTGCGAGATGGCAGCCCGAGCTGCTGACAAACACCACACTCTTCCGTCCTAACTGTCTCGCCGTCTCCGCATTTATACATCTGCTCATGCATGCTCGACGATGTGTGATGCACCTTACCTCGCCTTTTTTTATTTCTGGTGTCCAAAGCAAAGCGTTATAACTCGTGTTCAAAGCTGTTTAGTTGAGTACTCAAAGTGCTTGCATACAAATATTAAATATTATGTGCACTATGGTGAATAATAAAATGACTGAGGTCGTTCTCTAAGCTGAAGAGTAATGCAAATATGTCATGGCGGGAAATTTTTTCTGTTTAAATGTTAATAGTACTTTAGGGAAGGTTCGTGGTCGATGGAATGAAAGAGCGATCGGATGTAATTGTTTATTTCTTCCCGCAGAAGCAAGTACAAATAAGGAATATAAATATGAACAAAGGAATATATGTTTTAACGCGGCACAGGCCTGCTCGATGTTACGGCAGAGGCCCGACTGGTATGGTTATATCGCGGAGATTTTTGTTGTATTAATATAAACAAAACTCTGAGTCGAGCGATAGGTACATAGTAAAGGGTTGGACAGGTACCGCTACAGCAAAAAAATATAGGAAGTCTGCGAAAGACCGAAAACGATACGATCAGGATAACCATACGAACTTGTTATTAAAAGATCAAATCGACGAGTATGTAGTAGAAGGCATTGGTTTCTCATACCGAGCTCTATTCCTGATGAGGACCTAATACATCTACGGTATTTTTCTCGAGCCAGGGTGTTTTTTGATGTATTTCATTGCAGTAATTGGGCTGGTTAAGGTTTAAAAAACTTTTTAATGTTAAAATTTCTACTTCACCTATTGATAAAATCTTTTCTTAATAACATTATTATTTCAATTTTACTCGGAAAACTAAGTCAGTTATCAGATTTAGATTGTGCATATGAGACTAGAAGGTTCCCAAACATTTGGACTTTTTAGAATGTTTTAGAAAGACATGGAAGCCGGTCGAATACGCGATTATATGTATATAAGAATGTGTTTCATTTGGATTCCACCGCGGCAAACCCGTGAAAAATCATTATACTAACTAACTAACTAACCATCACGCCGTTTCCCCGCAGGGGTAGGCAGAGAGGATTGAACGCCACACTCTTCTATCCTGGCACACCACTTTTGCTTCGGCCACATTCATACATCTTCTCATACAAGTTCTACGGTTGTTGCGGCTTTTAACAGGGCCATCCTCAATTACTTGTATTATCTGATGGTGCCAGGTCTTTCGCGGACGCCCTCTATTCCTGTTGCCTTCAACACTCACCTCATATATTTTCTTAACCATGCTTTCCTCGTTTATACGTTCCACATGACCAAACCATCTCAGCACTCCTTTCTTTATTTTATCTACCACACTACAGCCAGCACTGCATTCACGTCTAATTTGTTCATTCCTCACACTATCGATCAAAGATTTTCCACACAAGCGTCTTAGTGACCGCATTTCTACTGCATTCAGTCTACTTTCATTCCTCTTTTGCCAATTCCAGGCTTCACTTCCATAGGTCAGGGTTGGCACTAGAACGCCATTATGTACCGCTAGTCTTGCTTCCTTTGACAGATTCTTATTGGCCATCATGTACAGGGTTATTTGGAAAACATTAATAACCTCACAGGACTATATTCCTGCCTTGATTATGAGTCGAAAATGTTCAAGCTATCATGAACCTAATACCAATAGTTATGGAGATATACGACATCAAAGTTTGCATTTTTTTTCATTATTTCTGAATTAATTTTTGTAAAACGTTGGACTATCATTACAGTAACTTATATCGAATATGAAAAATTCATTCCCTTTAACACAAGTCAAATAAAATAATAAAAACCTTCGAATTCCAATTGGAATATATTCCAATTGGAATTTCTGCGGGGTTTTTATCATTTTATTTAGCTTGTATTGAAACAAATGAATTTTTCGTAATTGATTTAATTTCCTGTTATGATAGTCCAACGTTTTACAAAAAATAAGTAAGAAATATTGAAAAAAATGCAAACTTTGATGTCGCATATCTCCATAACTATTGATATTAGGTCATGATAGCTTGAACATTTTCGACTCATAATCAAGACAGGAATATAGTCCTGCGAGGTCATTAATGTTTTACAAATAACCCTGTATATATACCACCATCCTATAAATATTTAATTTCGTTAATACAATGTAGATTTAAATTCATTTATAATTTTTGTATTACTCATTCTATCTTACGTATAATTAGCATGTATGCCTGAGCGACTCCATTTCCACAGTTTTATTTATATTCGTTTTACTTTTATCCTTCTCGCCAGCTTAACGTCCGTCCTCCAGAGGTAGGTACCGGAAATCCTTGCTCTGGTCAGGCTCCATAGACTTTGTTCATTGCGGTCAGCTTCTTTCAATATCTTTCTCAGGCTTACCATGTCTCGCCACTTGTCTACAGTTGTCAGTGTATTATATTATAATCAAGAATTCAAACTTCTTCATTGATTTTCATGTATGGAATTAGAGAATTATTATTACACTCTGTTTTAGAGTTCATATTATTGTAGAGTCTGCTCAAGCAGACACTCAAATATATACTTGCTATCCCGTTGGGATAAGGATACTTCGTTAGAACCCTTCCAATGATATGATATGAATAAGTGTCTCCTCTTAGATGTCAGAATTGGTCAGACTTAGACTGCAATAGTCAAGCTCTAGAGGTCCTTATCCCTAGATTCATAAACATACGTCTCTCATACACTCTCGAGTAATAAAACTCTCACAGCGCGCGCCGCGAAATTTTTTAAAAGTTTTAATTTCAAATTAAAGTTCATTCTAATTAATCTTTGTAGTTTTTTTTTCAATATCTCTCGTAATTATTAAATGAAAAGACTTTGAAAGTAAGGTGTATCAGAGACATATCAGAGACAAATGTTTATGAACAATGTAACCATAAAATATCTAGTTTATGAATTTGGGTTAAAACGTTCGTATTAAAAAATCATTACGCTTGTGGTGGTGATACACAAAACGGCTTTGGGTGAATGTCAACGGACGCTGTAAATTCGTATTCTTATTACTACCAATATTCCCTCTAAGGCGTGCGGGTGTGCGGCCGCACACTTATAAATATTTGTTTTTATAATAATTTATTTTTATAAAGCAATATGCTAAACCAGATTTAAGACTTGTAATCTTTCACATAAAACGTAGATTTTTACGAAAACGTAGATTTTTACGAAAACGGGTCGTTTTCTTGGTGGAAAACGCAAAAATCGATGGTTTAAATGAAAAATTACTATGTATCAAGCTGATGCAACTGGTCCTTTATAGACCGAACATTGAGCAAAATTTTATTAGTGCTGCACCGAATGTGGGTTCTGCCGAATGTCGAATTCGGCCGAATGTTCGTTTAAATATGTGCCGAAGCCGAAATTCGATTAAATTTCGCGCGCTTTTGCACGATGAACGGATCAGATCGCCATCACGAAAACACGTGTAATTGTTTATTTACTTTTTGTTCTTTAATTAATTAAGCGGCACAACGTAGTTCTGGATAGTTATTATAGAATATTATATATTAAAATTGATTATTTTATTTTATTAAAACATATATATTGTTGATACTTGATGTGGTTTCTTTTCTAGAGAATAAAAAACATGATCCATTCACACGTTTCCTATTTACTTATAAATCAACATATTGTCTAGATTTCATTTTAAACTAAAGTTATTTACGCTTTTCCATTTCTTATTTAAATCCTTCTTATTTAATATTTACAAATGTGAGTGTTTAGATGGTTGGATGGATGTTTGTTACTCACTCACACCAGAACGACTAAACGGATCTGGATGAAATTTGGCACAGAGATAGATTATTGTCTGGAAAAGCACAAATAACTTTATCCAAGTCAAAAGCTAGTTAATTAAAAAGCTACTGAAGTTCGGTAGATGAAACAAAGTACGGCAGATTTAAACGAAATTCGGCCGAAGACGAAGTTCTGTAAAAGTTGCCGAAGTTCGGCTATACCGAATTTCGGTGCATCTCTAAATTTTATTACATGCCCCAAATGTTCTCACTTAATAATATAAAATTTAAAGGTAACGTTGCTTACCATTAGGCCCTTACTCTACGAAGGCAGAGAGGATAGCGCGCCACATACGCCTGACACACGACTCTCGCCCAGAGGCGGATTTATTTCTCACTAGATTAAGGGGTTCCTAACTTGAGCTTCAAAAATTATATCACGACACAATAGCCACTGGTGACTTACGAAAAGTTGTAGATATTTTAAGTTAAACTGTCAATAATAATAAACCTGGAGCCTAAAGCTCCAGAGGCATACATGGTATACAGAGAAAACATGTCACTGTAGGAAAGCTGTCGCCAAATCAATTACAAATGCTCATTGCATCCGTCTAACATACATATATCTGCAAGATCAAGAGCAATAATCAACAAATGCAAAATAGCATAGCTTGATTACAAAAAGCAACAAAACACCGTACATAATAAAATAAGCATTAAACGTAATACATAGTACATAAACAAACACATAGTACATAAACATAATTCTTGTGAAATTCTAAAAGCAGACTTCTTCATGAGAAATAAAATGACAAATCTACTATGTATACAGACCAATAAATAAGAATAAATAACTTTTTAATAATGACATAAATAAACTATTCTCCGAAATTGAATGAACAATATGAACAATAGTCCTATGTAGAACTATGCCAACTATTTTTTTATAATTTTATAAATTTTTATGTAAGCCAAGCCAAGTAATAGAAGAAACCTGCTGATAACTAATTCATAGTTAGCAGGATATTTGTTAAGTGTAAATAAAATATGTAATAAATAAAAATACGATTATCCAGAAAAATAGAGATAATAATTCTAGGCTCTGTTTTTTGATCCTATATTTTTTTTCGCTCTCTCTCTCTCTGTTGCTTTTGGTTTCATTTCCCCTTTCTCACTGATTCGGGGCCCTTTGCATTTGCGCACCTGCGCGACTATACATCCATCATTTCCCTTGCCTTATCCACATTCAAACATCATCTTATGGGTCTATTCTTATTAGTTTGCACATTTATGTATTATAACAAATATGTCTTCACTGATATTTTATAACATTATACACTTTCGTCAATTTTAACATGCTGAGTATTATTCAAAAAAGTACTAATATTATTTTTACAGTTCGTAGAAATTCGTTTGTCTCACACACTACTACTTAATTCTTTATATATATTATCAAGTGTCCAAATATTAAATTAAAACAATCATCATCACTCTATGGGTCTTCCTCCATGGGTCTCCCTTCATTCATCTCGGTTTTATACCAGCTCTCTTAGTTCTGGATCTCCAAGACAGATATCTTAGTTTTGGTCTTCCTAAGCTCCTTCGCCATATTATCGGTCTTTAATTCAACAGGGATTTCGGTGCTTGCTTTTCACTCATTCTCTTCTCATGACCCAGCCACCGAAGTCTCCCCAATTTTATAAATTTTTTGGCGCCTAGCTCCCTAAACAAAGTATAGAGTTTGTTGTTGTAGCGCCTGCGCCAAAGTCCATTGAATAGAACCGGTCCAAAGATGCGGATCAAAATTTTCCTCTCAAAAACATCCAATGCTCGCTCGTTCCTCTTCGTCTGTACTCATGTCTCGGCTGCGTATGTGAGCACTGGTCATAATTGAAAGCTAACATTTCCACCACAATGACATACTGACATTTGAAATTTCTCATAGACACTGCGCGTACTTGAATAAATTCTATTTTCGAGTACATCATTATAACGATTTTATTATCCTATGAATATGGGGACATGTTTTTTTGTTGTAGAAAATTTTAACGGGACCACCTATCGGTATCAGATCACTTGGATTCATATAACTTATCACAATACTATTCTAAATAGGTACATATAATTTTTCAAATTTGCTCTCTAGAATAGTTTCCCAAAAAAGAACTTTCTATTCGATATGTATAATTAACGATTCATATTCTATGTTCTCATTCCTTTGTTCAGTCTCGCTTTTCTAAAAAGGTGTGAGTATTGATCGCACCGAAGTCTCTCTAAATATTGGAATAATTTCAAAAGACGTTATTCCATACACCCACATAAGCCATATTTTAAAGGTTTTCGTTAAGCTTTTTATAGAATCATTAATATATACTTTAGAGGTAAAATTTGCACCTAAATAGCCTTGAATTTTTGCATAATTTAATTCCAAACGCACGGACGAGAGACTAATAAAAAGTAACAGTAGTACTTTACATTAACGTCGAAGAAATAGCGTGAAATATACGTTATTGCAGCCAGCGAAATTAAATTATGAATTTTAATAATTTTTTATGTATTTTTCCGGCGAAATTGTTATATTATTTACACTGCGGAATTTAATTAGGTGTGCAATAAAATAATAATATGTATGATATGATATTTTAATTAATATCTTTACGAAATGCCCCCCGCCGCTCTCTGGATAATTTTTATTAATATCCCAAAGTTATGGGGAATGAAATAAAATAAAATTCGTGAAGCCTCTCGACCTTGGATGCCCTCGGATCCATCAGCGGCTCCGCTGCGAAGGGCGGTATGAATTAGTTACGGCGTCCATCGGCACCGAAAGGGCGCATCTCGCTATACCTGGGCAGGCCGACATGCACCCTTTTCAAATTCATAGATTCGTTTTGTTCCGATCCTTTTTTCTCTCGAAGCCAGGATCTCTGGCACCGCGGCTGACAGCTCGTCGAATTGAATGGAAGTTTCCTTTATTTTTTGGACGTCGAGGTGTCAGAAATGGATTTGTAGTTTTTTATTGTCCGCCTCGGTGTTTCTCCGTTCTTTATTTCTTACGGGTTGTATTTTATTATTTTGTTTTTGTTATCCCGCGGAACGTATCGAGTTTATAACCCGCAATTGTAACGTTTTACACATGTACAACAGTGTGTAATGTTTAAATTAATTTTAAAGAGTATGGTTATAAATTATTATCTTTTTTTTTCAATTTAAATTCGATGTATTGTATCCATTCGAAAGTATGGTTATGCCTCACAGGTTTACCGTGTGTCCATAATTCATGAAAAATCTACAATAGCCGTATTTTACGCTGAAATGTCGGTATTTGACGTCAGTATTAATTATCCTCGATTCTGTGAACTTCACCATTAACTCTTTGACAATAACATAATCTATTGATAGTTAATACGTGTCACCGATAATGCCGTTAGCATTCAATTTGAAGTTTTATTATATTCTCGGATTTCGGGATATGAATTAAGATTTTTTGATTAAATTTTCCCTTTATTCGACATTATGGTAGAATGAAAATGTTTATTGAATAGTGACGTGGAGAAACACGTAGTAGGTATCTACTTTTATTGAAAAAAAGGAAGACCTCGTTATTGTAAAGTTTTTTAACGCTTCTGTAGGTTGTGAGACAGTTATTGAACAGAAGCGCAATACATTTTTTTTAAATATAGATGCGAAAACGGAGTACGTGTCACATCAATATTCTTACTATTTTCAAACTAAGCTAAACGCTTGTGCTATGAAAATAGGTCTAACTTGCTGTTTTGATGTAGTGCAATAAAGTGTATCTGGTACTTTGAAACCCCAACAAAGTCTGCAGCAGCTAATAATATTGATCAAAGAGCCTAGAATCTCAAGGCAACAAGCTATTGTGTGGTTGGTGATAATGTCAGATTCCTACGCGTGTGCCTTTTTAAATATTGCCCAATATCTTCTAGAAGCTCTCAAGCAGACTTTTTCGGCAAGTGAAAACGGTAGATAAAATCTGCGTCACCTAAAATATTAAAATAATCCACTCGTATATTGAACACTCATCGTCGTTAAGTTTGTTCTTGAATACAATAATATAGCTCGACATCGCTATCTCAAAACATTTTTCCTTGAAAATGTAGCAGCAGTCAGCACAGTATATATGTACATGTTAAACAAACAGCATAAAACGCAAATTGACAACGAACCTAACCTTAAAAAATAATACGCCAATCTGTCATACTTCTGTCAATTTCAACTAACGGACGGTAAACTAGTGGTTCGACTGTCGGTATCGGCCATCGGTAAAATTTTACTAAAATTTGACTAACGGATTGTTATAAGACGAAAAGAATGACGTTTGTATCAAATTTCGGTTTATTTGGTCTGAAATTTAACTAACGGACGTTTATAAGACCGGCCCTTAAAAAAATTTACTCAAATCGACTGAATTTTAACGAATACTTCTGGTTCTTCAGGTCAAACACTTACCCCTCTGGCTTCACTTTTTTGAGTTACTATTAATATTTATTTTCAATGCGTAGTTCGACGTCACAATAACGCATATCTTTATGCTCTTTTAACAGCACAGTATATATGTACATGTTAAACAAACAGCATAAAACGCAAATTGACAACGAACCTAACCTTAAAAAATAATACGCCAATCTGTCATACTTCTGTCAATTTCAACTAACAGACGGTAAACTAGTGGTTCGACTGTCGGTATCGGCCATCGGTAAAATTTTACTAAAATTTGACTAACGGATTGTTATAAGACGAAAAGAATGACGTTGTATCAAATTTCGGTTTATTTGGTCTGAAATTTAACTAACGGACGTTTATAAGACCGGCCCTTAAAAAAATTTACTCAAATCGACTGAATTTTAACGAATACTTCTGGTTCTTCAGGTCAAACACTTACCCCTCTGGCTTCACTTTTTTGAGTTACTATTAATATTTATTTTCAATGCGTAGTTCGACGTCACAATAATGCATATCTTTATGCTCTTTTGTCTACGTTCATTACCTCGTGTGCGGAGCTTCCCATGGTGCTCGCAAATCTGCAATCTTGAAATAGCCTTTTGCAGAATCTAGAAACTGCAACGTGATATCGATAATAATAATTGATTCTAGACAGCATCACTAAAGAATCCCAAGGCTGCCCCGATGAATGGGACTTCGGCGCGACCGTTTCATAGAATTCTTTGTCCGTCGCTGCTCAGTCTGGTTACCTACATAATATTTCACTTTTTTTACTAGAATACCGGCATTGTTAACAATCTTGTTTTCTTTATGTTCTGAGAAAGCGCTACTCTTTCTTAATTATTTATTTTTTTGTGAGCGCCCGCGATGTAACGTGGGCACCGAGAGGAAATTCTTCACGAATGTTAATTAATGTCCCCATAACATAACATAACATATATACAACTTCCAAAAAAATGAATAAGCATGGTATATTCTATCATGGGTGGAAATGGTGAATGTTACAATTGTGTATAGTGATCACTTAAGCCAACCATAAAAAGACAGGTCATAAGTCCTGTGTACACCCAAATGACTTCTATACCTACTTTCCCATAATTAATACAGTTTCGTCTCTGTGAGATATCTATAATATACACTAATTAATTAATGTAATATTTATAGGATTTTTCATGTAGGGTAAATGATTTACAAGACTAACTAGGATTGACGTATGTTGATTATGAACATAGCAAACAATAGGTACAGTCATTTATGAGCGAAAAGAGACTAGTACTAGTAGAGAAAACAACTACAATTAAGAATTATTAAAACTGTAGCAAATAAAAAACAAAAAGAAGCATGTGAGGACCAACCGGAAAACCTATTCAAAATGTGTAAAATCTTACCGATCCAAAAACAACTATACTATAAAATGACACTGGAAGAATACGAGGACATATTCAAAACACCAATGCTTCATGAATATACGACAAGACAAATAACGAATAAAAAACTAGAAATAAAAAATATAAAAAATTTGTTACGGAGACAGAACCAAACAGTGCGTAATTCCAAAATTATTCAACAAGCTACCGGATAAAATAAAATATGTAACGGGACAAAAAAATATAAAAAAGACATTAAAGAAATACGACAGTGACTTGTGAAAAGCGAAAATTAGTTTATTATAGTAGCTTATTATATAATATGTCATAAATTAAGTAAAGAAATGTAGATACACTTATTATAATTAAATCCTTGAGTTTAAACTGTAATAACAGTTTTGCAAGAGGTAATTTAAAATAATAAAAAAAATTTTTTTTGCCAAATTGATGGCTGTTTCCCTTATCGCTGGAAAAAATGATTGAATACTTCATCTGTTTAGGACTACATTTTAGAATACTTTTGGAGTTCGGTATGTTATGAGGGGTTTTTTTACCATATTAATACCAATCCTCGTTTTTTTTTTTAATTTTTACTAATGATGCGGGTTTACTGAAAAAAAAAGATTTAGAACATTTCATGCGTTTGGGATTTAATTTTAAAATGTTTTAAGGGTTCGGTAGTAATGAGGTTTATTGTTTGTTGTATAAATACCAACCGCAAAAATTTTCTAATCATTTTACTAACGACTCCTTTGCACGGATGTGATTTCTCTCGAGTGCGTAAGGATATTATAGAGTTGAGCGTGAAGCTATCAATGACTCTTTGTGTTTTTGTGTTCGTAGTAGAATGACGCAATGGGTACATATCGACCTTTACCGCAAATCAATATCCCATCCACGAATGTACACCAAAAGGAAATAACTGCATATTTAAAATTTCGGTTAAAGGGTAACAAGTAAAAAAATACATGTATCACTGAAGGTTTTCCCATTTTATAGATTTGCATATGATAAAGTGAAGAATCCATTTACGATAGAGTAAAGAGTTTTATTGGACTCCCAATTTTATCGCACAATACTGAAACAACGTTTAGCGGGGCCTTACTGTACATTTCTGATGGTGCCAGGTCTTTCGCGGATGGCTCTGTTCCTGCTGCCTTCAACACTCGCCATATATTTTTTATTTATTTACATATGACGGAACACAACGCAAATTACGGTTTGGCTGTGCACCGTGTATTCGAACACACACCTACGCACTCTATTATCGGAGATTCCCCTAGCATTGAATGAATGGATTTGTTGAGTTCTCAAGTTGTCAATTGTTCCTTGTTTCCCGGCATAACATGAGTTCTTTCATCTAGTTTCGTTGGGTTATTAATAAGGTTAGGTGCTCATTTCATATAGTTTTTGTTTTGTAATACGTATTGTACGTTCCATTTTATTTCCGTTTTGTGTAAAAGTGTTAACTATTATAAAATAATTTCAAATTAAATCTAATACCATGACCTCTCGTAAGTGTGACAAAAGTGATATTTATTTTCGACCGCTGGGAATGTAGGTACAAACGGATAAAATAAATATTGAAAAATTTTTGAACAAAAATTTGCCGATGGTAAATTTTAGTTATTAAATATCTCAGTAAAAAAAAATAGAGGTGTATTATTTATTACCTTGTTGAATTATTCGTATTTGTATTCGCCGAATAGTAGGCTTGATATTCGTATTCGTGAAAGTAGTGTTCGTTGCATCACTAGAGCTTGACCAACGTAAATTGGCGTGCGGCGACTTTAGAACTAAAACCCGCCCCGCCCGCACCCGGCGGTAACCCCTCGCCCTGTCATTCAGTTCAATCTCGAATTTGCGCGTGAGCTGTGACATCTTGATTTCCAATATACACTGAATTATGTCCAACACAGTCTTGCAACACCTTGCAGGTGGTGCAAGAGCAATTGCTATTGTAGTTTTAAAGTTTTGGGAAGCTGAAAAAGCAAATGATGGACCAATATCACCGCTTGACAGGACTCTAGATAGAGCGGCCGCCATTACTGGTTTGTTTCTTAAGTGTTGCCCGACCAAATTTCGATTATAATATCATAAAATACATTTGTCAATGTACCGGACACTGTATGTTATGTATTGTGTAATAAATTTACACCCCGGCAGCTTCTGTTTCGCGACAGGGACGCCCTCCCTCTCACGTCAATTTATACTGGTGGCACTCTGGTTCGTACATTCCACACTCGGTATAATCATCGCAGTGGTGTCGTTTTTACAATACACATCTGCCATGTTCTTTATCAATGACAAATTTATTATTCCGCGAAGCTGCGAATGCTCGATTATTTTTCTCATCTTTTTGTCGAGATGCCGCCGCCTGCCGCCCGAGCCCTCCAAGTGCGCGGCCCGCCTAACGCCGGCCGCACACTGGATGCGTTTTCGTACAAAATTGAGTAGTGCGTGTACGTACGAATACGCAAGTACATTCCTGACCTTCCAAGTGGTATTGAACATCGCACACTGCACACGATTTAGTAGTGCCTGTACGCACGTATATACGCGACGTCCGACACGATCCGGATTTGTTCGGAAATTTTTGCGTTTTCGTACGATGGATATTGAAAATTTTGTCAATTTGACACATGACCACAAATGTTTGTGGGACCAAAGTCATTCAGCTGCGTGACCATCAGCGCAGATCATGGCGGAGAATCTCTAAAGAACTAAAAAATACCTGTAAGTTAAATAATTTGGTTTAATGAGGGTGAGGTGTAACTATGTACTTCGAACAAAAAAACTTTTAAATATTTCTCCGATGTTATGAGCTCTCGTTGCACTTCGATTCTCCCCAGCATTTGTGAATCTGTTAGATAGATAGTCATGAAATTTGTCATTATTTAAACTAACTAACTTATCATCACGCCGTTTCCCCGTGGGGGTAGGAAGAGAGGACAGAGCGCCATACTCTTCTGTCCTGATATACAACTTTCGCTTCGTCTACATTCATACATCTTCGCATGCAAGCTCGAGGGTTGTTGAGGCTTCTAACAGGACCATCTTCCAGTGTCTGGTTATGCCACGTCTTCCGTGGTCGCCCTCTCTTTCTGACGCCGTCAACACTTGCATTATATATCTTTCTTACCATTCTTTCCTCATTCATTCGCTCAACATGCCCAAACCACGTTATTTAAGTCTGCCATAATAGACTTTTTCAGAAGATACATATTATTCATTTGGCACGAGCGTTATTGGAGAAATGCGAAAAGAAACTGATCGTTACCAACGCAAGACGCAATCAATGTGCGCGCTCGATGCGTACGAAAATAATCGTACGAATGCGTACGATAATTCGTATCCTGTGTGCGGCCGGCCTAATGGGCAACGTGCGAACGACGTCTGCCGCCGCCTCGAAGGATGACGCGCGCGGCGAGGTGTCGGCCGCGCGGATTATCGTAAAACGGTTGGCTTATTAATTAAAACCAATCTTATTTCTGTCGATCCTTTTTAACGGCGAACCGTGTTTAAGATGCGGTCGAGCTGATTAAAGATCGCCATCGTCGCCGCCGACGGGACCCGCCATTGTTTTATTGAGGTGTGCGCGTCTGTGGTAAGCGATGTCTTAATTGTATTTATGGCTGTTGGTGTGATATTTATTTTATTTGTAATCCTCTGTCCAATAATCTTACTGCAAAAATGTTGATTTAGTATTACGCCTATACATACATCTATTGGGATATCGCGCCTTGGAACAACAAACTATCTGGCATTCGGGTTATCTTAACAGCCATGTCTTGATCGCTGTTGTGTAACATTTTACACTTCGTCAATTTTTACGTGATATTGGTATCAGATTTTGACATTTCTCATAGAAAGTTTACGCATACACAAATAAGTACGACCAGTCTATTTTATCTTACTATAACGATTTAGTATTACGCCTATACATACATCTATTGGGATATCGCGCCTTGGAACAACAAACTATCTGGCATTCGGGTTATCTTAACAGCCATGTCTTGATCGCTGTTGTGTAACATTGTACACTTCGTCAATTTTTACGTGATATTGGTATCAGATTTTGACATTTCTCATAGAAAGTTTACGCATACACAAATAAGTACGACCAGTCTATTTTATCTTACTATAACGATGTTGTTAGCCTGAAAATAGGGGGATTTACATCTACCAGAGTCCTAAAATGTAACTGAGCAAAATTTGGTTTACATTGGCAAGTGTGTAGGATTATATAGAAAGCAGATAGACAAACAAATATAGGTGCCTTCAATTTTAGATAAGTGTACAGGTAATCTCCCCTATTCTCAGGTTAAAAACATATTTTTAATATACTAAGAAAAAATAGACGGGGAGTACTTTTTTATGAATGCGAAATGCCTAGGCATTTCCCATAGAAAGTTTTTTGTATAGCTAAAAATACATTAATAAAGTAGTGTTCAATTCTTGCGGTGAACTAAATGTCATCATATTTTCAGACGCTAACTGCATGTAATCGAGAACTTCCGGGTGGTTTGAATCACTTTGGAAAATCTTTGGGGTAAAGTGCAGAATATGGTCCTAGGATCTATTTTTAATATTAACACATCTTCCGGTATAATTGAGTGTCCTGATTCCAAAAATGACAAAAAGCTCAAAACATTAAATGTCAATGTAACATGTTATAATGAAAGAATTTTATGTATACCATATATTAAATAATAAAAAAAATAACCTCGGTCACAAGTAATAAACATTACAATTGCAATTTAAAATAATTGCCATTTAAAACATCGTAATTATTCCCTCAATATGTTTGACAGATCAGTCTGGAACACCCATTTTATCTTTATTTTTGCACGTATCTACGGATAAGTATGTAATGAATCATAGACAAACCGCGTTCCACAAACCCGTGGAACGCCCCCACGACTGCCTTGCCACCAAACCATAACACGACGAGGTAAAACCATGAAGGACCGTAGCAGGCGAGTATTCTGGGGCACAAACCTGTGGCATGCCACCACGACTGCCTTGCCACCATGATCCCCTTATTACTATTTTTTATGAGTATGATGACCTTTTGCTTTTATTTATAAATTATTTTCTTATAAAACACTTATTTTGAAAAAAAATATTGTAAATATTCTATGCTTCCCGTGGGTATACACAAATTTTATCTTATCTTTGAATAAAATATCACGTTTTCTATGGCTCGCGTCCTGTCACTTGTCAAACATATTAAGGGAATAATTAGGATATTTTAAATTCTAATTACTTGTTTATTAATAGCGACCGAGGTTATTTTATGTCATTTTTGGAATCAGAACACTCAATTATACCGGAAGGTGTGTTAATATTAAAAGTAGCTCCCAGGGCCATATTCTGCACTATCCCGATCTTTGAATTACCTGGAAGTCTGTCAAATACGCTTAGGATAAGGATCTTATAAAAACAACCAATGCCATTGCTACGGATCAGTCCAATTTTGACATTTGGAGAAATCTCAGATAAACGAGCGGGCGAATGATCAGAGCGAATTACATTCAGCTAGTGATAAAGTACCTGAGTACCTACTTGCTAGCGAAATTTTCTGATAGTGATCAAAGCGATAGAGACGGCATGATATAGTGTTGTACAGATTTTTATTATTAAGAGACAATTTAGTGCGAATAACAAAATAGTAATAATGTAGAACTGATAAGGCATTCGAGATGTGGATCTATAGATGAATTCTCAAAATAAGCTGGATGGACAGAGTTACGAATGAAGATGTTATGGCTCGGATGAATAAAGATAAAGAAGTTATTAAAACAATAAAAATCCGAAAACTTCAATATCTAGGACATGTGATGAGACATCCAGAGAAATACGAGATCTTGCATCTCATAATGCAGGGAAAGATTGCCGGAAGTCGGGGCCCTGGAAGAAGGAGGACTTCATGGCTGAAAAACTTGAGACAGTGGTTTGGCCAGTCTACTGTGGAGCTGTTTCGGGCCTCAGTAAACGAAGTCCGCATAGCCAACATGATAGCCAACGTCCGGTAAACGGACAGGGCACGAGAAGAAGAAGAAGATATAGTTGTGTAATATAATTTTTTTAAATAATGGCAATGCTTATTATTTTAGTAAATTTCTAGGTGGAGAAGGGTTAAATTACGTCATGCCACAGGACGTTGCGATACACCGACTGCGCCTTCGGCCTTATCAAATGTTCGACATGATTATTATAATCTTCGCGATAAGTTTATTTTGTCCGCTTAGATAATTCATTGTTCGTTGAATTATTGTTTTCACAACCACCGGAAGTCTCGGACGACCAGTGGTACTAAGCAGCGGTCTAAATTGATAAGATACGCCGCGCACCTGACGAGAGCGGCACCTACGTAAATTGCCTTAATTGGATTGATGCCGCCCAGACAGGTATCGAGGTTTAGGCCGTTTAATTAAACGGTCGGCTGACTACTTTTTAAATGTACGTTTGGTCGAAAATTCTCGGTGGTTTTCAGACCGTGGTCACGCGGTTCCAAGGTGTTCCTAGAATCCTTCTTTCTTCCTTCCTTCGTGTCCTATAGTGGTAGGGTTGCCAACCGTACTCTAAAATAGAGTATTGTACTCTATATCATGTAGGCGTACCCTATAATCTGTAACACTAATAGAGGACGCTAAAATACTATTTTTTACACAACGTTTACTATATATACTAATGCCAGTCACGCATATATGATGCTTACCTATCATCGTAACCAAAAAAGTCGACTATTTACTTTTTATATGCTGGTATCGTAACCTAAAAAGTCGACTTTAATATGCTGGATTCCCAAGTTTGGAGTCCCTACTCTCCAATCCACACTCGGACGTTTCTAAACGCAGCCACTAATGTCAATGTCACAAGTTGTTTTGAGGTTACGTTTATTTTGTAGCAAGAAAATGTGAACTTAGAGTTAAAATGTTTGGCGTCGTACAATTCTTTAAAAAGCAATGAAAAATTGTGCTGCAAAAAGTAGCAAAAAATACCTTTTCAAAAATTTGAAATAAATGATACTCTTTTTTATAAGTCTGTAGGTACTCTTTATTTACCTCCTTTGAAATCAGATATACTCTATTTCAGACTATTTGGCAACCCTATATAGTGGTCTCGATTAGACGAGACATAGCTCGCAATGCACCTCCAAATGCCTCGGCCCTTGATAACCCTCACAGCTGAAATCAACGTCCAGTCAATTGCATGGTCTTTTCCGTCCTAAAATTGTGTTCGGAAAATTTTACCATACTAATACTGTCTTCACTTCTAATTATTATGCAATAAAATAAGTACTAACATTATTTTCAAAGTTATTAGGAATCAGTTTTTTTCATATATGCATACATGTCTACTAATTTCTTCATCCAAAGAGTCCAAATATTTTTCCTTATTCTCATTATTACGACTTTGTTATATTAGTAAAACAACAACAAACTAGCGGGCGTACTCCTAAAGTTTATAGGCGAATTGTCAATTCAAAGGCATCTGTCAAACGTCAACAAAGATTGACGAAGCGACAAACTTATACTATTATATAATAGCGGTTAAGACTATTTTCATTGTTGACTAAGATAATTATTGTTGATTAAGACTATTACTATAGATTGTTACGATATATTGCTATCTTAAAATGAGGCGGATTAAAGTAAAACCAGCACTTCCGTAAAAATGTAGATTCTTTACGCGTATATTAATTAATAAATAAACCTCGTCAATTTTTGAGAACGTTGGTTAACAATCTTGTTATCCCGAGTCCTGAAAATATGGAGACATTTTTTAACTATGACTCCTTGCAACGTTGGACACAGGCCGCTAGTAAATAATATAAATTATATTAATACATACCACTATATCGTATGAGGTGGGTATCCCAGAGCATCGATAGAAAAGTATTTTATTTTACTTAAAATTTTATTTTGAAAAAGATTTATGTCAGGGGTCCCCAAAGCTGAGGCTGGGTTTAATATGTCGGGATTACTCTCGCCGTGAGATACTTTCATGAACTCACAAAGGACGACAGGTGAATAATGCAGGATTTATTTATGCCGCACCTTGTGGGTCGTAACTCTAACTTTTATGATTTTAATTTACATTTTTCACATGGTGCACAGATAATAGGAATTTCGGGCATGGATTGTATTTTATTACTTTTATTGTAGACAAGCGGGTAATAACAGGCCTCGCGGGTACGACAGGAAGTTTTATAACCTAAAACGAAATTGCCTAAAATTCAATAAAATAATAAATTAAACGATTACATCTACACGTTTGTAGGTTAGGCGTCTGACGCCGTTTTAAAAAATGTATTGTAAATTATATTTTAACAAAAAGTAACCCATAAAAATCAAGTTTTTACTATACTGCCTTTCTTTGTAAAATATAAAAATTATTAAAGACGAATTAAAACATATAACATAACACTAAACTTACATTAATTTAATATATTTCTAAAATGTCAGATGTTTTGAGATGTCAAGATTTTGATAGATTCAATTATCATCAATAATCGTACCTTACGAATTTCCAGCGTCAAATGATTTAGTCAGAATCAGATTTGAGTAATGTAGAATTCTTCAAAACTAATCAGAAATCTAAAAGAAATAAATTATTATTTGATTTTTTCCCAAAAAACCCAATTTTGCTGTCATCTGTGAACCAATTGTTTTGTAAATTTTCGAAATTCGTAGTGATGTATCTATTATACCAACGGAGTAATTCAAATTTAGAAAATATTCCGCGACGTTATCCGGCTGCCGTTGTTGTAATCAAACTTTTCTAATGATTCCAATTTGAAAAAAACAATAAAATTTCTAAAAATCCGAAATTATACTATTATTATTAATTTTTTTTAAAGAAAATTTGATAGATCTTCTTGATCGTAGTCACGAGTATACTTGCCAAGTTTCAGCTTGATTGGATCACGGGAAAAGGGTCAAAAATCGATCCAAAGTTTTTGTTGACGGCAAGCAAGCAGACGCCACGAGTTAATATAAAGGGAGTAATAACCAAAAACGAAAACAAACTCAAAATTATTTACAATTATCATACAACGTCAATCACTGCGTCCCATTTGCTAAGAAGATTGCTGATGTGCGTCTAGTGTCCCATTTGCTAAGAAGATTGCTGATGTGCGTCTAGTGTCTCATTTGCTAAGAAGATTGCCGATGTGCGTCTAGTGTCCAATGTCCTAGTACTGTATCATTCATCTACTGCCCGAAGACCCTGCTCATCAAAATTTTTTTAAGATTTCCAAGTCCATGTAACCCCACAAATGCCATGAGCGAATTAAATCGCCATACTTTTCACATCAAACCAAGAATGAGATCATTCATATGCCCATCGTTGTTACTATACCTTCTAATTTTCGAAAAGCATTGTTTTGTCAAACTTTTTAATTTTTCCATAACATTTAATTGTTTAATTTTTTCATAAAATGGTCAGACTTATCCAAAGATCGCACTTAAAATATAAACAACCACCTTCAGTAATAATCTCTAATTTGGAATTATTTTTTACGCACAATGTTTTTATCATATGTTATTATTGTTTGCGATGTATTTTGAGAATGAGAGATATGATTCCGATTGTGATGGATCGATTCAGAGAATCTCAGATAAGTGCGATAATTATTCTCGCGATTATTAAATTAATTTATTAGTATTTCGCTGTGTTAATACTGTTAACAAATAAAATATCGAAAGAATTTAAAAAGTGATCACTAAAATATAACACTTTTTTTTTCGTTCTCCAACAGAGTTTATTTTTATCGTAACTGGTCGCCTCTCCTCAAGCCGTTTGCTTCCTAAGCCCAAAACATCCAAGTTAATATGTCTTCGTATTATCTAATTCGTTAATCTTGGCTTTGGCTTAGGTTCTTACTGGCTCGCCTCCGATCGTTTTTTTTAACTCCTCGTCGTGGCGAGAACTTTGACACTTTTCATTTTATTTTCATAAAATTGATTACCAACAGGCCGTTTAAAAAATCCCTTCCTCCATGAAAACATCTCGAATACTTGCTCCGATGTGTAAATCATTTAAAAACGCTGTAAAACAGTTAAGAAAATTATGAGAAATAGGTGAGAAAAAACAAACTACCTATCTTAAATATAATTTATATATAAATAAAAAAACTTGTATAAAACCACTTTTGAGTTTAAGTATACACTACTATTTTCGAGAACTGCAGATGTTCTCTTCTACAGGTGAGAATATAAACTAAAAAGCGTTGTAATAAAATAAAATATCTTAGGTACTGGTAGAGGCGGGTGGGTTGTATGTGGGGGAGGGGGTGGCCAGGGGTGGAGCTTGATTTAATGGAAACAAAGAGAGGAGGGGTGAGGAGTTTTTGAATATTACATAATTAATTAAAGTTTTTCTAAATTTTTTTGAATTTCTAAATTTTCGAGTTTATCCATTATTTGGCCTTTATATTTGACTGGGTGTAATAATTTTTAAATATAGTTTGTGTAATGTGAACACAACACGATATTAATGGCGTTCACAAAGGAACTTTATGAAATAATGCGAACTTTGCTGTATGTTGAATGTTTCCTAAATTATTAAGATGTCGTTTATTGTTTTTATTGTTTATTTTACATTTGTTAACATAAATTACTAATAACTTCACACTAGTTAAAACCTGTTCTATGGCAGTTATTCTCACTTAAGAGTTATGTAATAGTAACATAGAATAGTAATAAATAACAATAGTAAAGAAAAATGAAAAGTAAAAATAAAAGCAGAATAATAATTTAGTAGTATCTACAAACACAAGAATACATGAATCTAAAAGAAAAGAAAATACAGATATAATGTGAAGATAAAAATTTAAATAGATACAAAAATAAATACTTTATTCGAGTACACTTGAAATTATATAAAGCAGATTTTGCCAATGCAGAGGTCAAGGGCAGATCACTTCTTCAGCATAGCTTCTACTTGATATTTTTATAAAATTAGTAATACGGAGTTTAAAAGGTTTGTGTATTGTAATTTCTTTTGTTCCATTTAGTAACTTGTTTAAAACAAGCGGGGCAGTGAAATTAAATTGTCTTTATCCAAAAGACGTTTTCATTTTAGGTACCTCGAAATTAATTACATTTGCCATCCCTGTAACCCGTGTTTGTTGTGTACGCTTAAAATTTACCTTGTCCTTGTGAAATTTTACAAGTTTGCAGAACAAGTTTTGAAATGTATCCATGTATATTTAAGAGTTATTTCTGGTATCCACCGAATTAATAAATACAAAATCAGGTGAAAAACATGATCTGTGTTTCTCTATGTAAGTTTAATTATAATTATATACTTTACTCCTCAAGTTTCCAGAGTGTCAGAATATATTATTATAATTAAACTCTTGTAGAGATAACATAATTTATGTTGTTCACCCAACTTAATAATCTCTACATCTTTAACACCAAATATATAAATAATATGAAAAATCAATTCTATATCATCAAGGTTCCTTTAGGTGTTTTCATTTCCAAGATTTTGATGCTGAGCTTCGTTGCCCCAAACCACCCCCTGGTTATGAAAGTTGTTGTTAATCCTGTCGTTTGTTATTTTAGTTTCATCTGTGATCATTTATTATCTAGAAGTATACAAACCCAAATTGTTTTCGTAAACACAATCCATTAAGCTCACATGCGTAGAACGGTTTATCTAAGGCTTTCAGATGTATGATAAGGACGTATAAGAGGCTCAGGATTCTGGAAGCTAGCTTATACAGGTAGCTCTTATAAACTCACCCTCTTCGAGCAATTAGGGTGTTGTGATTCGATATTCATTGTTAAGAGATTATACTTATAAA
Organism: Agrypnia vestita; assembly: GCA_016648135.1. Lineage (NCBI taxonomy): Eukaryota > Metazoa > Arthropoda > Insecta > Trichoptera > Phryganeidae > Agrypnia > Agrypnia vestita. Next base: position 7,336 of record JADDOH010005793.1, on the reverse strand, counting down.
ATATTCTTCACAAGCTATTTTATATATTGAAATCGTATATGGAATCAGTGGTTTTTTAATGTTAGTAAAGGGCCACCGCATGAAAATATTGTTTTTCTGATAAGAACTCAAAACATTTTTCATTAATTTTTTAAAATTATGTATTATTAAAAATGTAATCTGTCTTATAAATAATTCTAAATATGTACACACTTGTTGCATTATTTTTCTATACAAAATAAAACATTGCCATATTTGGGAGGGAAGTTAGGAGTAAAATTCTGTGCAAACAAAAATTTGATTTGTAATCATCCTTTGAATAACAATCGTACAGGTGAAAAAAACAGCTTCAAAAATTTTTTCAATTCATATTTTAAATTTTTTTGTTACAAAAAAATTCTCCTAGTCGGGATAGTAATGCATTGATTTATAATAGGCATGATGACGGATTTTGAAATAACATTCTATATTGTGTTTAATACTGTCATCATGCCTATTGCGGTCAGTTTGTATATTCGTATTGCACGAACTAACTTATTGTAGCATTAAGTTTTAAATGGTTTATTTTAAAATGGTTTGAAAAATCTTGATTACCGCGTCGCTCCCTGATAGCGTCAAGAGCATCTCAGTCACGTGATTAGGTAATACCTACATAAACGTACATAAAATTATAATATTTGAATTTATTTCCCCATCGCGGGGCGCTGCGTTCATTCTCCGTATCTTTATTGTATCAGTGTGGTAGTTTGAATTCGTTATGAGCCTTAGAAAATTATTACAAATTCAAAAATTCGATTCGGTGTAATCGTTACCGACACCCTCCCGCATTCCACCCATTGTCCCCCTCTCCCCCCCCCGCGGGCCCGGGCGGACCGCTCCGAGCGACCGAATGTTTCGGAGGTGTCAGGTCTTTTGTTGGACCCAGGTACGGCGCGGCGGGGCCCTAAGGGAGCGTGCGGCCCGACGGACCACTGGGTAAAAGCGAGATTTTATTTTACAAAAAAAATAAAATCATAATAAATCTTTGCTAAAAAGCACGATGATAAAGCTAATTTATGGTTCCGCCTTGTGGTATGCCGTAATTATTTTTTATTTTTCATTAATTAGCAGAATTTAATGATCAACTTGTAGATTAACTGATCTATTCTTAGGATAATATTGTTTACTTGACTGCTTATTCTATATATTGTATTATTAATGAAGATTTTGATATATTATATTTTCTTTTCTTTCTTTCTCATTGTTATTTAATTAGATTACGCTACCTATACGTATGATTGTAAGTGGTTATCCCTCACCACATACAAGAATCATAATTCTTTTTGGTGAGGTATATACACACAAAAAAATATTGATTTGTAAACATTGTCTACGTATGATTGTAAAAAAATATTAGGTATATATATATCATTAATTAAATAAATAAATAAAAATAACAACATCGTGTTTTGACCATTGTTATATAATAGTATACACTTCATCAATTTTGACGTGATCACATTTCTCATAGACAAATACGTCCCGTCTATTTTCTCTTAGAACTTTAAGGAAACCTATATGAATAATGGTATTGGTATCATTTCTTCATGAGAGTACGTACTTTTATGAATGTTAAATTTTTTTATGAAAAAATACTCAACATTCTCGGAAATTTTTTGAGTTCTGTCGACTGCCGAAAAAAAGGTCCTCGGCGGTGACCACTCCCATTTCATCAGTGATCATCATAATAAAAAAAACAAAAAGATTATCAAAATTGACACTATAATTTAGTCGTAGACATGGGGTTTTAGAAAATATAGATTTTTGATAAAATGGCGGGCGTTTGAATTTAAAATTGCGTTTTTTAGGGAAAAATATTATTATTTATTATATTACGCTTATAAAATCTAAGTCACAAAAATCCTACGACGAAGACTAGATAATTACATATAGAATAACCACTAGAAATTTAATTAATAGAAAGTTAATCGGTTCAGTAGTTGCCGATATATTTTGATCACCGATTTTCAAAACATGGTTTCGAGTAAAACGCGTTTGAAAATTGAGCAATGAATAAAATGCGAAATTTTTCAAATAACATAAAATTATTGATTCCAGGTCCATAATATAACTCCACCTTGCTTAATTCCCGTACCATCGAGCACTCTTCACAAATATAACAGAAACAGGTCTAGCGTTTCAATTATAAAGGAGCCCGACTGGCGTTTCTTAAATGGAACGAGGTCTACCTATGTGCTCTGTTTGTTACACCTTACCGATATATTTTAAGAGTCTCAAATGCATTCGATCACTGTGTATTCATGGTTTTACAATTTTACTAAAAATACTTAAGCCTTTTACATCTGATTTATTCAATGATTCTTCAATGAATTTCTCCGTTTACATTTATGTTACTGATACATTTACGATTTGGGTGTGTTTATTCCATTGCGATAACGCCAGTCAATAATCAGTATCGCTGTATAAATAAACACCGATACGAGCGATAATTGTAATTCTAGCTGGTATTATCTGACATATTTCGAATATTGCACTATCTTAATTGCGGGTTGTCTGGCGTCAAACGTTCTACATGATCAATAAATAAGTCATCGATTTTTCATGATAAATAAAATATTATCAGTACAGCAACGAACCAGATATCTTGAAAATACTAAAGATCGCTCGACGTCCAAAGAGTCCCTGTTGCAAGGTACCCACATCTGGGACTGGTCGGTTACGTGGTTATGTTCGATGTGTTGGTCATGTGGTCAGAATGCCTGAAACCAGGAAGGGCCCAAAACTATCTAGCCTCCCTGTCAGTGATGTACAAGATACCCTATACAAAGTATCTGGAATACAAAATGCAAGATACTTATAAATTAAGTATTTCAAATACCCGATACAAATAACTTTCTGGAATGGTATCTGAAATACTAGATACAAAATACGTATCTTCCAATACTTTTTAAAGATAAAATCCTTTTGTAAGAAAACACATTTTATTGAATGTAAGTTTATTTTTTTACGTGAATTATTTACGAATAAATCGCGTTGATCGCGCAAATGTGACAAAACAAAATATTATATTTTTAAGATTTTAATGGAGACTTAAGTAAAACCAGTTCTTCAAACATTTTGTCGCTCATTTTTCTTCGATGAGGTCTCATTATAGGTACATCATTGGAAAAAAGCATCTTAGCAATCTTACTATTTATAAAATACTAAGATACCAAAATAATGTATCTGAATACAAGATACAAGATGAATATTCAAAAAAGATACAAAATACATCAGATACAAGATGAAAATACGTATTTTGCATCTTGTATCTGTATTTCAAATACTTGTAACTTAGATAAGTCACATCACAGTCAGATCAGTATTTGAGAACAGGAGATAGGCCTAACTGGGCGTAAATGGTATATAGTGACACTCAATACTTTAAAAAATAACACCAATAGAATGTTACAAACCGGACGAGGAGACGCACAGATAGGGAAGAGCAGGCAGTGAACCGCGACTTGTTTTTGTGTGTACCTGCCGTATGACATTATTTTTAACATTCAACATTGTTTTACTGTCTGTTTTGAGAATTTTTTTAAAATTATTTAGTTTTAATATACGCAAAAACTTTTTAATAATGCTTTAATTAGAGAGTGCACATAACCATATTTTTGCTTGTATTAAATGTATGCATTGTCACTGAACGCGGCTGCGAAGGCAAATAAAAACACTGGAAAATAATTAGCGATTTATTAATTTATGATTAATTTATCAATTACACATTTTTTGTACCTGTATTGTAGGTCTTTTCATATAAGCATTCAATTGAGCTAGTGTGGGTCCAGTGCGTAATACGCGTATTGTGTCGTTGTGTTAAGTTAACGAATACGCCCCTCTCGTAACCTTCTCCTTCCAGAACTTTCTAGAGCAGGTTTTTCCGGAACCTTCTAGACTCACCGACGCAGCCGGTGCGCCTATTTCGAAACAATCTGAAGCATTTGCGGCCTTCCCATAACAAAACAATGTGCCAGAAAGCACATTATCGTCACCCACGCCCAGCCACCCCCACCAAACTCGCATATTTTCGATGTGACACCAAGGGCTAGAGATAACTATTCGATTTCATAGACTTCGCCGTAGGGGTGGTGGTAATGGTGGCGGGCTAATTACTTTCTCTTTTCTGATTGGCGGCGCGGCAAGGGGGGGGAGGGGGAGACAGAGAGACCAGCTTGAGAATGGTTATCCCAGTGTAACCGAAATAGAGCACAAAAATAAAATATATATAATATAATATATATATATATATATATATATATATATTGATTTGTATATGATCGCATGTATGTTTGGTAACCGATTTTTCGTAATTCGACGGGCAACCATCAGTAGACACTGGACAGCAGTTGTATTTTATTTGCGAGTCATCGATACAGTCAGATACAAATCCCAAATAACTTAACCGAAAATAACCGATTAAAATCACGGTTTGGCTTGGACGCGGAGTACAGGGCGGAGAGCGCGCCACGGGCCCCGCTGCCCCGCGGGCGCCCGCCGCCGCCGTCTGGCCGAATTAAGCGAGGCGCTGCCCCCCATCCCGCCGGACACATCTCGCGCTATAAATCTCTCCTCCCCCCGTGCGCGGTACACACACTCCTCCGAGGAGCGCGCTCTGTTCCCCACTCGCCGCAGTGGGCAGTTGCGTTTGTGATTAACATCTTTCCAAGCGAGTCTTCTTCTTTCGAATTTTAGAATCGTGTTCTTGCTGACGCGACGTTCGGTCCTGAATCGTAAAAAAAAGTAACCCATAAAAACCAAGTCTTTATTATACTCCCTTTCTTTGTTAAATATAACAACAATTAAAGACGAATTAAAACATATAACATAACACTAAACTTACAGTGATTTAATATATTTCTAAACTGACAGATGTTTTGAGCTTTGATAAGACACTACATGCTTTGAAGATTTAATTCTAAAAACATTTGTCAGTCAATTTAGATTTTCGAAATTCGTAGTGAAGTACCTATTATGTATATCGACGGAGTATTTCAAATTTAGAAAATATTCCGCGATGTTATCAATCAAACTTTTATAATGATTCCAATTTGAAAAAACATTAAAATTTCTAAAAATCCGAAATTATACTATAATTATTTTTTTTTAACGAAAATTTGATAGATCTTCTTGATCGTCGCCACGAGTCAGCTTGCAAAGTTTCAGCTCGATTGGATCACGGGAAAAGGGTCAAAAATCGATCCAAAGTTTTTTCGACGGCAAGCAAGCAGACGCCACGAGTTAATATAAAGTGAGTAATTAATAAATAATTCTAAATAACGATGCCCGTTACAAATAATGATGATTTATAAAATAATATCAGATTGTGCCAATTGTGATGATATGTGGGGTACAAAAGCATGGGCAGCAATATCAATTTTTTTTAAATATTTGAATTCTGTCACCAAATTGTTGATTTTATGTATCTGTTCCGTCCAAAATCATGTTTCCTATAAAATCCCAAATTTAATAGATTATAAATTAATAATCTGCTGCTTATTAAGCTTATTTTTACATTTAAAGCATCATTTTATGTTACGTTGACAGAGTTATCAGTTATACCTTTGATGAGAAATGGTAGAGGAGGAAAAATTCATACGATTCCGCAAGACAAGGTTTGACCACCACACGCACCACTGGATTGAGTAATATCACAGTATACCCAGAACAGTAGTTTATCTCCGGCCTGTCGGCGAGTTATTAGCCTACTCTTGCGTTGACGCTAGGGTTGTCACTTTATTTTTACTCCCTTTCTTTTAACTCGTAGCGTCTGAGATTCCGACGCATAAGGTAGACACGAAACCCGAAAATTTCTGTAATTAGTATACCTAGATTCTGCACTTAAATTGCAAGAACGCTGATTAACATTAAAGTAGACTTTTAAAAACTCACAGTCTTTGTGATAATCAACACACCTTTTTAGTAAAGCACCACAAACATAAAAAAAGGCATTTTTTTCAGGAAGCGCATTTTTTTTCTAAAGCGGCGGCTGCGAGCGCGAATGGCACCGAAGGCACGGCTCTTACTGCCGCCGCCTTGTGCCCCCATATTCTATGTCAATGTGTGCGTCACAGTGCGTGCGTACACGGCGCCGAGCACGCACGCACACATTCTACTGGGTAGCGGCTAGTTTGTATGAAGACGTATTACTGTTCTTAGTATACTGTGGTAATATGGTATAGTATATATGGATAATGATGGTGTCTTATATACAATATGGTATAGTATATGGACGTCACTCTCAATACAAGGATACAAAGTTAATCTTTATGTGCACCTTCGCAAGTCTTACGCGCGTTTCTTGATAAAAAAACAAAACGGTATTTTATATTAAAAGTGGCTTGAAAAGAAATACGATTTGTCATCATCATATATAACCCTTTAAAAAAAATACTAAAAGTTATCAGGTAACGATTATACTTTGTCATTATACGTTCTCAATTATTTATTTTTTTCAACCGTCACAACAATGAACTGGTACCCACCACGGAGTCAGGGCCGGTCAACGGGCAAAAGTTCCCATATCGGCCCTGCACTTTTGCCATCTAGATTGGCATTGTTTTAATGCTAAAGCGGTTCGCTACGCAGCAGATGAAGCAACTGCAAATGCACTCGTGCAACGCGACGAGGAGTTGCGTTGCACTAGTGCATAAACCACGTTTCTGACACATCGGCGAAGAGGGACCCACCGCGTACACAGGGCCGTTTTATGAGCATCAGCTCCCATTTCAACCTTCCACTTTCGCCACCCAGTTTGGCATTATTTCAATGCTAAAGCGGTCATCCTCGCTACGTCGCTGACGCTGTGTAAGCGGCGCGGCGAGGCGGCCACACAAAACCTCTTCACTGTCTCTGTGGCGCAAGGATGAGGAAATTATAATTTACTGATACAAACATGAAATTAGTTTTAAAAAAGATAAATCGCTTAGAAAGTACAAATAAAATTTTTAATTGCTAGAACATTGCTTTAATAACCCCACCATCGTTATCTTACAAACAATCGTAAATTTTTTTAGTGAGACGTGTATTTATTTCGGGTGTTTTAATTATTTTCATTTGTTTTTTAACGCCCCTGTGGGTTTTTATTATTTTATTTAATATTTATATACGCAAGCATGGATATAATCTTGTTATTTATATTATTTTTATACAACATTATTGATAAGAAAATAAAATTAACGTACATGATAAATGTTTATGTTAAACACAAAACGGCTTAAATACCCTAATCAATTATACCATTGGCTTAATACAGCTACAAAACATTACACGTAAACTAGCTTTACTACCTGGCTTCGCCCGAAATTAGGATTCCTGT